>JBBDGP010003755.1:0-30157 GCA_037952835.1 Lithobates septentrionalis
GGATCACAGCTAAGGGCCCCAGGGGGGAGGGGGGGATATAGGGGACGCCCCCAAGGGTGAGTACAGAGGTGCACTATGGGGGGATCACAGCTCAGGGCCCCAGGGGGAAGGGGGGATATAGGGGACGGCCCCCAAGGGTGAGTACAGAGGTGCAATATGGGGGATCACAGCTAAGGGCCCCAGGGGGGAGAGGGGGATATAGGGAACGGCCCCCAAGGGTGAGTACAGAGGTGCAATATGGGGGATCACAGCTCAGGGCCCCAGGGGGGAGAGGGGATATAAGGGACGGCCCCCAAGGGTGAGTACAGAGGTGCACTATGGGGGATCACAGCTCAGGGCCCCAGGGGGAGAGGGGGATATAAGGGACGGCCCCCAAGGGTGAGTACAGAGGTGCAACTATGGGGGATCACAGCTCAGGGCCCCAGGGGGGAGGGGGGATATAAGGGACGGCCCCCAAGGGTGAGTACAGAGGTGCAATATGGGGGATCACAGCTAAGGGCCCCAGGGGGGAGAGGGGGATATAAGGGACGGCCCCCAAGGGTGAGTACAGAGGTGCACTATGGGGGATCACAGCTCAGGGCCCCAGGGGGGAGAGGGGGGATATAAGGGACGGCCCCCAAGGGTGAGTACAGAGGTGCACTATGGGGGATCACAGCTCAGGGCCCCAGGGGGGAGGGGGGATATAAGGGACGGCCCCCTAAGGGTGAGTACAGAGGTGCACTATGGGGGATCACAGCTCAGGGCCCCAGGGGGGAGAGGGGGGATATAAGGGACGGCCCCCAAGGGTGAGTACAGAGGTGCACTATGGGGGGATCACAGCTCAGGGCCCCAGGGGGGAGAGGGGGGATATAAGGGACGGCCCCAAGGGTGAGTACAGAGGTGCACTATGGGGGATCACAGCTCAGGGCCCCAGGGGGGAGAGGGGGGATATAAGGGACGGCCCCCAAGGGTGAGTACAGAGGTGCAATATGGGGGATCACAGCTAAGGGCCCCAGGGGGAGGGGGGATATAAGGGACGGGCCCCCAAGGGTGAGTACAGAGGTGCACTATGGGGGATCACAGCTAAGGGCCCCAGGGGGAGGGGGGATATAAGGGACGGCCCCCAAGGGTGAGTACAGAGGTGCAATATGGGGGATCACAGCTAAGGGCCCCAGGGGGAGGGGGGATATAAGGGACGGGCCCCCAAGGGTGAGTACAGAGGTGCACTATGGGGGATCACAGCTAAGGGCCCCAGGGGGGAGGGGGGATATAGGGACGGCCCCCAAGGGTGAGTACAGAGGTGCACTATGGGGGATCACAGCTAAGGGCCCCAGGGGGGAGGGGGGGATATAGGGGACGGCCCCCAAGGGTGAGTACAAAGGTGCACTATGGGGGATCACAGCTCAGGGCCCCAGGGGGGAGAGGGGGGATATAAGGGACGGCCCCCAAGGGTGAGTACAGAGGTGCACTATGGGGGATCACAGCTCAGGGCCCCAGGGGGGAGAGGGGGGATATAAGGGACGGCCCCCAAGGGTGAGTACAGAGGTGCAATATGGGGGATCACAGCTAAGGGCCCCAGGGGGAGAGGGGGGATATAAGGGACGGGCCCCCAAGGGTGAGTACAGAGGTGCAATATGGGGGATCACAGCTAAGGGCCCCAGGGGGAGGGGGGATATAAGGGACGGGCCCCCAAGGGTGAGTACAGAGGTGCACTATGGGGGATCACAGCTAAGGGCCCCAGGGGGGAGGGGGGATATAGGGGACGGCCCCCAAGGGTGAGTACAGAGGTGCACTATGGGGGATCACAGCTAAGGGCCCCAGGGGGGAGGGGGGGATATAGGGGACGGCCCCCAAGGGTGAGTACAAAGGTGCACTATGGGGGATCACAGCTCAGGGCCCCAGGGGGGAGAGGGGGGATATAAGGGACGGCCCCCAAGGGTGAGTACAGAGGTGCACTATGGGGGATCACAGCTCAGGGCCCCAGGGGGGAGAGGGGGGATATAAGGGACGGCCCCCAAGGGTGAGTACAGAGGTGCAATATGGGGGATCACAGCTAAGGGCCCCAGGGGGGAGAGGGGGGATATAAGGGACGGGCCCCCAAGGGTGAGTACAGAGGTGCACTATGGGGGATCACAGCTAAGGGCCCCAGGGGGGAGGGGGGATATAAGGGACGGCCCCCAAGGGTGAGTACAGAGGTGCACTATGGGGGATCACAGCTCAGGGCCCCAGGGGGGAGGGGGGATATAGGGGACGGCCCCCAAGGGTGAGTACAGAGGTGCACTATGGGGGATCACAGCTAAGGGCCCCAGGGGGGAGGGGGGGATATAGGGGACGGCCCCCAAGGGTGAGTACAGAGGTGCACTATGGGGGATCACAGCTCAGGGCCCCAGGGGGGAGAGGGGGGATATAGGGGACGGCCCCCCAGTGGTGAACATTGGGAAATCTACAGACATAATAGATGGGTTGGTTGGTTGGTTGGTTGGTGTGGATCGATGGTGGGGACAATCTCTCCAGTGTGTTCTCGGGGATCGCAGTCCCGTCTATCTCAGGATAATATTTTGCCCCCCCCCCATCAATCACACCTCTCCTGAAATATGACTGGTGCCCCCTTCTTTTATAGCTCCGTCTACACATCTTACAATCTGATTGGAGGAAATATGTGGCCATACACTATACAATCACTATGAGGACAAATCTTAATCCGTTCAACCAGGCCGGTCCTTGTACTACACAGCTGGTGGTGGATATAGAGCAGATTGTACAATTAGATTGTATGGTGTATGGGCAGCTGTGGAAATCTGATGAAGACATTGTCAGCCGTGCGGCTGGATTTCCAATCTGCAGACTGATCGTCATATCCCTACATGTGGGACATAGAGGACTCCCCTCCCCCCTGCCCTGTCTACCCCATGGGGGGGGGGGGACTTTTGCCAATAGAGACCCTTTGATTCCCCCAGAACTTCTCCTAGGCGATCGGACGCGGGGATGGAAACTCTCCGATCCTCGCTCTCCTCCTCTTCGCTCTCCTCCTCTTCGCTCTCCTCCTCGTCTCGGATTCTGGAGGTTGAATTTCGAATTGAAGGTCACAAACTGAAACGTCTTGGATTTCCTCCTGACCCCGATCGTCCTTCGCTTCAGCGGGCAGACACAAAACCGCCGTGTTCCCGGCCAGAGGAGGACGGGACGATCGTCTTTCAGGGTCCATCCTGGTAGAGTGGCCCTTTGTGTCTCGTATTGCTGGGGGCCCCTCTACTCCCCCACAGGGGCCTCATTGTGCGGGGATTTGGGGGGAGGAGGAGGGGGGATGGGTGGATGGAGAGAAGGACTCTGAGGGCAGTGAAGTGCAGCCACAAGTCAGCTCGAGATACGACAGATTCTGATTGGCTGCCGGGACGATCGCACTTTGTACTTAAAATACTATTGTGGAGAAATCAAACGATAAATCGGATAGAAACGGGATTTGTCAGTACACGAACACCCCCTCCCCCGTAATGTAGATTTCCTGGTGATCCCGCCAGGAGATCAGATATTCCTCCCCTTCCTGTAACCGGGGGTGACAACGCTCTGCAGGGAAATCGCACAGCAGCGTTGTCACCCCGTGGATGAGATGGAATGTTGTCCCACTCTATACGGCGATCAGCTTTGGATTATTATGGGATGGATTCCATGGTGTCCGATCATTTTATTGTTATTCCTAATCCCCAATAATGGCGGTTGGTGATGGGAGGCGGACCGAGAACTTCACATTTCTAGAGTCTCATTGAAGTACAAATGACATGATAGTTACTAGAATCATCTATATTGGGGAAGATACTTTGTATCAGAGCCGTTACATTGTGACCACATTCTATCCATTGGAAGATCGGTTGGAGCAGGCCCGATGACTGATTGGTTGGAGTAGGCCCGATGACTGGTTGGTTGGAGTAGGCCCGATGACTGGTTGGTTGGAGTAGGCCCGATGACTGGTTGGTTGGAGTAGGCCCGATGACTGGTTGGTTGGAGTAGGCCCGATGACTGATTGGTTGGGGTAGGCCCGATGACTGGTTGGTTGGAGTAGGCCCGATGACTGATTGGTTGGAGTAGGCCCGATGACTGACTGGTTGGTTGGAGCAGGCCCGATGACTGGTTGGTTGGAGCAGGCCCGATGACTGATTGGTTGGAGTAGATCCATTGACTGGTTGGTTGGAGTAGGCCCGATGACTGGTTGGTTGGAGTAGGCCCGATGACTGGTTGGTTGGAGTAGGCCCGATGACTGGTTGGTTGGAGTAGGCCCGATGACTGGTTGGTTGGAGTAGGCCCGATGACTGACTGGTTGGTTGGAGTAGGCCCGATGACTGACTGGTTGGTTGGAGTAGGCCCGATGACTGACTGGTTGGTTGGAGTAGGCCCGATGACTGACTGGTTGGTTGGAGTAGGCCCGATGACTGACTGGTTGGTTGGAGTAGGCCCGATGACTGGTTGGTTGGAGTAGGCCCGATGACTGGTTGGTTGGAGTAGGCCCGATGACTGACTGGTTGGTTGGAGTAGGCCCGATGACTGACTGGTTGGTTGGAGTAGGCCCGATGACTGACTGGTTGGTTGGAGTAGGCCCGATGACTGACTGGTTGGTTGGAGTAGGCCCGATGACTGACTGGTTGGTTGGAGTAGGCCCGATGACTGACTGGTTGGTTGGAGTAGGCCCGATGACTGACTGGTTGGTTGGAGTAGGCCCGATGACTGACTGGTTGGTTGGAGTAGGCCCGATGACTGACTGGTTGGTTGGAGTAGGCCCGATGACTGACTGGTTGGTTGGAGTAGGCCCGATGACTGACTGGTTGGTTGGAGTAGGCCCGATGACTGACTGGTTGGTTGGAGTAGGCCCGATGACTGGTTGGTTGGAGTAGGCCCGATGACTGGTTGGTTGGAGTAGGCCCGATGACTGGTTGGTTGGAGTAGGCCCGATGACTGGTTGGTTGGAGTAGGCCCGATGACTGGTTGGTTGGAGTAGGCCCGATGACTGGTTGGTTGGAGTAGGCCCGATGACTGGTTGGTTGGAGTAGGCCCGATGACTGGTTGGTTGGAGTAGGCCCGATGACTGGTTGGTTGGAGTAGGCCCGATGACTGGTTGGTTGGAGTAGGCCCGATGACTGGTTGGTTGGAGTAGGCCCGATGACTGATTGGTTGGAGTAGGCCCGATGACTGACTGGTTGGTTGGAGCAGGCCCGATGACTGGTTGGTTGGAGCAGGCCCGATGACTGATTGGTTGGAGTAGATCCATTGACTGGTTGGGTCGTTGGAGTAGGCCCGATGACTGGTTGGTTGGAGTAGGCCCGATGACTGACTGGTTGGTTGGAGTAGGCCCGATGACTGACTGGTTGGTTGGAGTAGGCCCGATGACTGACTGGTTGGTTGGAGTAGGCCCGATGACTGACTGGTTGGTTGGAGTAGGCCCGATGACTGACTGGTTGGTTGGAGTAGGCCCGATGACTGACTGGTTGGTTGGAGTAGGCCCGATGACTGACTGGTTGGTTGGAGTAGGCCCGATGACTGACTGGTTGGTTGGAGTAGGCCCGATGACTGACTGGTTGGTTGGAGTAGGCCCGATGACTGACTGGTTGGTTGGAGTAGGCCCGATGACTGGTTGGTTGGAGTAGGCCCGATGACTGGTTGGTTGGAGTAGGCCCGATGACTGGTTGGTTGGAGTAGGCCCGATGACTGACTGGTTGGAGTAGGCCCGATGACTGACTGGTTGGTTGGAGTAGGCCCGATGACTGACTGGTTGGTTGGAGTAGGCCCGATGACTGGTTGGTTGGAGTAGGCCCGATGACTGGTTGGTTGGAGTAGGCCCGATGACTGGTTGGTTGGAGTAGGCCCGATGACTGACTGGTTGGTTGGAGTAGGCCCGATGACTGACTGGTTGGTTGGAGTAGGCCCGATGACTGGTTGGTTGGAGTAGGCCCGATGACTGGTTGGTTGGAGTAGGCCCGATGACTGGTTGGTTGGAGTAGGCCCGATGACTGGTTGGTTGGAGTAGGCCCGATGACTGGTTGGTTGGAGTAGGCCCGATGACTGGTTGGTTGGAGTAGGCCCGATGACTGGTTGGTTGGAGTAGGCCCGATGACTGGTTGGTTGGAGTAGGCCCGATGACTGGTTGGTTGGAGTAGGCCCGATGACTGGTTGGTTGGAGTAGGCCCGATGACTGGTTGGTTGGAGTAGGCCCGATGACTGACTGGTTGGGTAGTTGGAGTAGGCGTGATGACTGGTTGGGTGGTTGGAGTGGGCGTGATGACTGGTTGGGTGGTTGGAGTAGGCGTGATGGGTGGTTGGAGTAGGCGTGATGACTGGTTGGGTGGTTGGAGTGGGCGTGATGACTGGTTGGGTGGTTGGAGTAGGCGTGATGACTGGTTGGGTGGTTGGAGTAGGCGTGATGACTGGTTGGGTGGTTGGAGTAGGCGTGATGACTGGTTGGGTGGTTGGAGTAGGCGTGATGACTGGTTGGGTGGTTGGAGTAGGCGTGATGACTGGTTGGGTGGTTGGAGTAGGCGTGATGACTGGTTGGGTGGTTGGAGTAGGCGTGATGACTGGTTGGGTGGTTGGAGTAGGCGTGATGACTGGTTGGGTGGTTGGAGTAGGCGTGATGGGTGGTTGGAGTAGGCGTGATGACTGGTTGGGTGGTTGGAGTGGGCGTGATGACTGGTTGGGTGGTTGGAGTGGGCGTGATGACTGGTTGGGTGGTTGGAGTGGGCGTGATGACTGGTTGGGTGGTTGGAGTGGGCGTGATGACTGGTTGGGTGGTTGGAGTAGGCGTGATGACTGGTTGGGTGGTTGGAGTAGGCGTGATGACTGGTTGGGTGGTTGGAGTAGGCGTGATGACTGGTTGGGTGGTTGGAGTAGGCGTGATGGGTGGTTGGAGTGGGCGTGATGACTGGTTGGGTGGTTGGAGTGGGCGTGATGACTGGTTGGGTGGTTGGAGTGGGCGTGATGACTGGTTGGGTGGTTGGAGTGGGCGTGATGACTGGTTGGGTGGTTGGAGTGGGCGTGATGACTGGTTGGGTGGTTGGAGTGGGCGTGATGACTGGTTGGGTGGTTGGAGTGGGCGTGATGACTGGTTGGGTGGTTGGAGTGGGCGTGATGACTGGTTGGGTGGTTGGAGTGGGCGTGATGACTGGTTGGGTGGTTGGAGTGGGCGCGATGACTGGTTGGGTGGTTGGAGTGGGCGCGATGACTGGTTGGGTGGTTGGAGTGGGCGCGATGACTGGTTGGGTGGTTGGAGTGGGTGCGATGACTGGTTGGGTGGTTGGAGTGGGCGCGATGACTGGTTGGGTGGTTGGAGTGGGCGCGATGACTGGTTGGGCGGTTGGAGTGGACGCGATGACTGGTTGGGCGGTTGGAGTGGGCGCGATGACTGGTTGGGCGGTTGGAGTGGGCGCGATGACTGGTTGGGCGGTTGGAGTGGGCGCGATGACTGGTTGGGCGGTTGGAGTGGGCGCGATGACTGGTTGGGCGGTTGGAGTGGGCGCGATGACTGGTTGGGCGGTTGGAGTGGGCGCGATGACTGGTTGGGCGGTTGGAGTGGGCGCGATGACTGGTTGGGTGGTTGGAGTGGGCGTGATGACTGGTTGGGTGGTTGGAGTAGGCGTGATGACTGGTTGGGTGGTTGGAGTAGGCGTGATGGGTGGTTGGAGTAGGCGTGATGACTGGTTGGGTGGTTGGAGTGGGCGTGATGACTGGTTGGGTGGTTGGAGTGGGCGTGATGACTGGTTGGGTGGTTGGAGTGGGCGTGATGACTGGTTGGGTGGTTGGAGTGGGCGTGATGACTGGTTGGGTGGTTGGAGTAGGCGTGATGACTGGTTGGGTGGTTGGAGTAGGCGTGATGACTGGTTGGGTGGTTGGAGTAGGCGTGATGACTGGTTGGGTGGTTGGAGTAGGCGTGATGGGTGGTTGGAGTGGGCGTGATGACTGGTTGGGTGGTTGGAGTGGGCGTGATGACTGGTTGGGTGGTTGGAGTGGGCGTGATGACTGGTTGGGTGGTTGGAGTGGGCGTGATGACTGGTTGGGTGGTTGGAGTGGGCGTGATGACTGGTTGGGTGGTTGGAGTGGGCGTGATGACTGGTTGGGTGGTTGGAGTGGGCGTGATGACTGGTTGGGTGGTTGGAGTGGGCGTGATGACTGGTTGGGTGGTTGGAGTGGGCGTGATGACTGGTTGGGTGGTTGGAGTGGGCGCGATGACTGGTTGGGTGGTTGGAGTGGGCGCGATGACTGGTTGGGTGGTTGGAGTGGGCGCGATGACTGGTTGGGTGGTTGGAGTGGGTGCGATGACTGGTTGGGTGGTTGGAGTGGGCGCGATGACTGGTTGGGTGGTTGGAGTGGGCGCGATGACTGGTTGGGCGGTTGGAGTGGACGCGATGACTGGTTGGGCGGTTGGAGTGGGCGCGATGACTGGTTGGGCGGTTGGAGTGGGCGCGATGACTGGTTGGGTGGTTGGAGTGGGCGCGATGACTGGTTGGGTGGTTGGAGTGGGCGCGATGACTGGTTGGGTGGTTGGAGTGGGCGCGATGACTGGTTGGGTGGTTGGAGTGGGCGCGATGACTGGTTGGGTGGTTGGAGTGGGCGCGATGACTGGTTGGGTGGTTGGAGTGGGCGCGATGACTGGTTGGGTGGTTGGAGTGGGCGCGATGACTGGTTGGGTGGTTGGAGTGGGCGCGATGACTGGTTGGGCGGTTGGAGTGGGCGTGATGACTGGTTGGGTGGTTGGAGTGGGCGTGATGACTGGTTGGGTGGTTGGAGTAGGCGTGATGACTGGTTGGGTGGTTGGAGTAGGCGTGATGACTGGTTGGGTGGTTGGAGTAGGCGTGATGACTGGTTGGGTGGTTGGAGTAGGCGTGATGGGTGGTTGGAGTGGGCGTGATGACTGGTTGGGTGGTTGGAGTGGGCGTGATGACTGGTTGGGTGGTTGGAGTGGGCGTGATGACTGGTTGGGTGGTTGGAGTGGGCGTGATGACTGGTTGGGTGGTTGGAGTGGGCGTGATGACTGGTTGGGTGGTTGGAGTGGGCGTGATGACTGGTTGGGTGGTTGGAGTGGGCGTGATGACTGGTTGGGTGGTTGGAGTGGGCGTGATGACTGGTTGGGTGGTTGGAGTGGGCGTGATGACTGGTTGGGTGGTTGGAGTGGGCGCGATGACTGGTTGGGTGGTTGGAGTGGGCGCGATGACTGGTTGGGTGGTTGGAGTGGGCGCGATGACTGGTTGGGTGGTTGGAGTGGGTGCGATGACTGGTTGGGTGGTTGGAGTGGGCGCGATGACTGGTTGGGTGGTTGGAGTGGGCGCGATGACTGGTTGGGCGGTTGGAGTAGGCGTGATGACTGGTTGGGTGGTTGGAGTAGGCGTGATGACTGGTTGGGTGGTTGGAGTGGGCGCGATGACTGGTTGGGCGGTTGGAGTGGGCGCGATGACTGGTTGGGCGGTTGGAGTGGGCGCGATGACTGGTTGGGCGGTTGGAGTGGGCGCGATGACTGGTTGGGTGGTTGGAGTGGGCGCGATGACTGGTTGGGTGGTTGGAGTGGGCGTGATGACTGGTTGGGTGGTTGGAGTGGGCGCGATGACTGGTTGGGTGGTTGGAGTGGGCGCGATGACTGGTTGGTTGCTGTAGATCTGATAACTGATTGGTTGGAGTAGGTCTGATGATTGTGTCTGTCTTGGATTTAGCGATGGTGGGGCTCATTCACATCGGTGACAACTCTTCCCACCCCTCTGATAACCAATCTGCAGTGGATCACTTTTCAGAGGTTAGTTGACAGGAAGCTGGAAGGTGATCTATTGTCTCCTCACTTCCTGTTCTTGCCCATGAAAAGCCCCCACTAACATGAATGGGTCAGGGGAGTGTCTGGGGGGCATTAAAACTGGGGCTCAAATCTCCACCCTCAGCGGGTGGTTCTGTGGCACCGAGGTGCCCCCCCCCCCCCATTTGTCGCTTTATCCCCTTTCCGACAGCTCCCTGCTGGCCCTTTAAGAGATTGTTGTAACCCCAGAGGTGTTTGATGGGCATCCCAGTCATCTGATCACTGCAACTGGCTGACATAATATTCACCTGATCGGTGTGGGCGGAGCTACCTGCTGACAACACAAATCAGAGGCGCATGCATGTGGCAGCACATAATAAACCCCACCCCCATCCTGCCATATACCTACCTGCCAGGAAGGGGTTAAACCCCGCCCCCATGCTGCCATATACCTACCCACCAGGAAAGGGTTAAACCCCGCCCCCATCCTGCCATATACCTACCCGCCAGGAAAGGGTTAAACCCCGCCCCCATCCTGCCATATACCTACCCGCCAGGAAAGGGTTAAACCCCGCCCCCATCCTGCCATATACCTACCTGCCAGGAAAGGGTTAAACCCCGCCCCCATCCTGCCATATACCTACCTGCCAGGAAAGGGTTAAACCCCGCCCCCATCCTGCCATATACCTACCTGCCAGGAAAGGGTTAAAAAGCCATCAGTGCAAAAAAAAACAGAAATCCAGTGAGCTCCTGACTTCCTGTTTGGGATGACAACACTACCTCCGCTGCACTGCAATCCCAAGCACTGTTGTCAGGCCTGCTGGACTACACAACACCTCCCCTATTATGTTACAAAGATGAGAAGTGAAGGGGTTGTGTATGCAAATGGAGAGGAGGTTATAGCGATGAGGAGGGGTATGGAGAGGAGGGGGTGTATTGTAATCCAGAAGTGGAGGAGGGTGTTTTGTAGTCCAGTAGCGGAGGGATTATTGAGAGGGAAAACGTAGAGATGGGGTTATAGAGAGGGGAGGTGTTTTGTAGTGCAGTAGAGGGGGTGTTCTGTAGTCCAGTGGAGGAGGGGTTATGGAGGGCAGTGTAGTCCAGCCGAGAAGTAGAGGAGGGATTATTGAGAGGGCAAGAGTAGAGGAGAGGTTATGGAGAGGAGGGTGTGTTCTGTAGTCCAATAGAGAAGTGGAAGAGGGGTGTTCTGTAGTCCAGTAGAGAAGTGGAGGAGGGGTTATGGAGGGTGGTGTTCTGTAGTCCAGCAATGAAGGGAGGAGTTATGGGGATGGGGGAGGTGTTCTGTAGTCCAGTAGAGAAGTGGAGGAGAGGTTATGGAGGGTGGTGTTCTGTAGTCCAGTAGAAGAGGGGTGTTCTGTAGTCCAGCAGAGAAGGGGGGGGGGTTATGGGGGAGGTGTTCTGTAGTCCAGCAGAGAAGGGGGAGGTGTTCTGTAGTCCAGCAGAGAAGGGGGAGTTATGGGGGAGGTGTTCTGTAGTCCAGCAGAGAAGGCGGGAGTTATGGGGATGGTGGAGGCGTTCTGTAGTCCAGCAGAGAGGGGGGAGTTATGGGGATGGGGGAGTTGTTCTGTAGTCCAGCAGAGAAGGGGGAGTTGTTCTGTAGTCCAGCAGAGAAAGGGGGAGTTGTTCTGTAGTCCAGCAGAGAAGGGGGGAGTTGTTCTGTAGTCCAGCAGAGAAGGGAGGAGTTGTTCTGTAGTCCAGCAGAGACGGGGGGAGTTGTTCTGTAGTCCAGCAGAGGAGAAGGCAGGGCTGACAACTTGGGATATATGTGTCATGGTGGTCCCTGGAAAGGACTGTGGTTGGGTGATTGAAGGTAATCATTGATTACAGGTCCTCAGTGGTATTTTCTGTCTTCCAGCTGATGCCAATTCCCTGCCGGAGCGCACGTCTCAGCCCTCAGGTAAGCTGCGGTCACACAGCCCCTCCCTGTGTCATGTCGATCCTCGGGATTCACTCTCTCCTCTCCTCCACAGAGGATCCGGTCAGCTTCCCGGGAGGTCAGAGGCTGCAGACGGACGGAACGGCAGAGAGTGCGTCGTCATCCAACAGCGAGTCGTCCAACAGCGAGAACAACAGCGAGAACGTGGAGAGCGCACCGGCAGGTGAGGACCAATCCCGGGCCTGTCTGCCTCACATGTGCTGATCTCACCGGTTCCTGGTGATTCGATTGGCTGTAGATGAGCCTGGCAACTCTCAGCCACGATTGGGGCCCCCAGCTCGATGGTGGTGGCTCTATCCTGGATGGTAAAGTGGTCGCTGTGTGTACCAGGAGTGATCACTAGATGGCGCACCTCTCCCATGTAATGTATAGACAATCTTCAGAGGTGGAGATCTTCCCGAACAACATGGAGGAGATCGAACGATCAGATTTAATGTCTGGGGAGTGATTGGTCCCCAACACATGGCTGACGCCGGAGTCCATCATGAAGGCAGAACAACCGATACTGCACAAACGATTCACCTCAAAGTAATCGTCCTGCGCTTGGGTAGTGGGCCCGGGGGTGGTACAGACCGCTTCTTTCTATGCCATCGGCCTTGGTACAATCGGTGTTCTTAGAACTGTAAAATAATAGCGAGAGAAGGACACACCGACCTAAGGCACATACAACCGTCGTATAAAGGGAGGTCACAACACAGGCCGATGAGAACGATCGCCCTCAAAGGAGATTTATCACTTTGGCTCTGAGGAAGAGGATTCTCCCTCGACACGTGTCAGTATTTCCAACACCACCTGGTCTTCCAGCATCACTGGCCATCTACATCAGACCTGAGGGCGATCGTTCACATCAGCCTGTGTTGTGATGTTCCATTATACTATGTTTGTGAGTACAACCATTGTTACTATTATTTGGATACAATTAATTTTGGTAATGCGATAGGTCGGTGCGCCTTTCTTTCGCTGTTCTTTTGCAACTGGTACTGCAGGCTCTCACACTAGGTGAAGGACTGGCTGTGTGCTCTGAGTTCTGGACAACGTAAGAAGGATGCAGGGCAGTGTACAGGGGGTCGGTAGGATGCAGGGCAGTGTACAGGGGGTCGGTAGGATGCAGGGCAGTGTACAGGGGTCGGTAGGATGCAGGGCAGTGTACAGGGGGTCGGTAGGATGCAGGGCAGTGTACAGGGGGTCGGTAGGATGCAGGGCAGTGTACAGGGGGTCGGTAGGATGCAGGGCAGTGTACAGGGGTCGGTAGGATGCAGGGCGGCGTACAGGGGGTCGGTAGGATGCAGGGCGGCGTGCAGGGGGTCGGTAGGATGCAGGGCGGCGTGCAGGGGGTCGGTAGGATGCAGGGCGGCGTGCAGGGGGTCGGTAGGATGCAGGGCGGCGTGCAGGGGGTCGGTAGGATGCAGGGCGGCGTGCAGGGGGTCGGTAGGATGCAGGGCGGCGTGCAGGGGGTCGGTAGGATGCAGGGCGGCGTGCAGGGGGTCGGTAGGATGCAGGGCGGCGTGCAGGGGGTCGGTAGGATGCAGGGCGGCGTGCAGGGGATCGGTAGGATGCAGGGCGGCGTGCAGGGGGTCGGTAGCAGGTAGAGCAACGTGCAGGGGTCGGTAGGATATAAGCGCAGTATGCAGGGTCAATAGGGTAGAGTTCCATTATGGGGTAAGAAGTTTCTCTTGTCCTGTTTGCCAGGTGTAATTCTCGGTATCTGTTCTTTTTTCTACTGTATATATAAGGACTGCACAGTACCATTTCACGGTCCTCATCCCTGACATGGTACAGGACTCGGTTTCCTCCAGATGGTGAGATGTGATTGGTTGGATCTCCCCTGACATTTTATCTCTTTGGCAGGTCCCGTCCTGGACATCCCCGCCGAGTCTCTGGAATCTAAAGAAAGTAAGACACTAAAAGATTACCATACTAATCAGACGATCGTTCTCGTAGATCCTGGAACTCTTGTTTACACATTTGATTCTATTTGCAGATGAGGATCCCGAGTCCCAGGAGTCGTTCACACTTCCAGGTAATGAATATAAACCTGGCATGGTTTTTGTGGGCTAATCAGAGTAAAATGTTGAGATCATAAGGTGCACCCTGGCCCCGGACCTACTGTAGTCCTTTGGACTGACCCATCAATCCAGGAGAATCCATTTACACTTGTGGGCTTGTGTCTGGTGCTGAGCTGGTAAAGGATGGAAAACTGTCACAGAGAAGACAACCTGCACTATGGTGATCAGTCACTGCAATGACAATATCAACCCCAAGGGACTGGCCAGAAGAATGAGCAACTTCCTCCAGAGGGCAGAATGCACAGGAGCTGAGGAGGGAGAAGGGGCTTGTGTTCAGCAGGGGACAGCCATGGTCCCTCCAGAGGGCAGAATGTGCAGGAGGGGGGTTTGTGTGACTCAAAGCTTATTTGTCTGCTGGAGAAGACAGCACAGGGCCTAGACAAGGCTTCAGGCTCTATTCCTCATCATACTTAGGATGGCCATAGGTCCAGCACAGGGCCTAGACAAGGCTTCAGGCTCTATTCCTCATCATACTTAGGATGGCCATAGGTCCAGCACAGGGCCTAGACAAGGCTTCAGGCTCTATTCCTCATCATACTTAGGATGGCCATGGGTCCAGCACAGGGCCCAGATAAGTTTCCAGGCTCTATTCCTCATCATACTTAGGATGGCCACGGGTCCAGCACAGGGCCCAGATACATTTTCAGGCCCTATTCCTTATCATACTCAGGATGGCCACGGGTCCAGCACAGGGCCCAGATAAGTTTCCAGGCCCTATTCCTCATCATACTTAGGATGGCCATGGGTCCAGTACAGCACTGAGACAAGGTTTCAGCTTCTATTCTTCCTCATACTTAGGATGGTCATGGATCCAGCACAAGGCCCAAACACGGCTTCAGTTCCTATCCTTCCCCATACTTAGTATGTCCATGGGTCTGGCACAGGGCCCAAACACGGCTTTAGGTCCTATCCTTCCCCATACTTAGTATGGCCATGGGTCTGGCACAGGGCCCAAACACGGCTTTAGGTCCTATCCTTCCCCATACTTAGTATGGCCATGGGTCTGGCACAGGGCCCAAACACGGCTTTAGGTCCTATCCTTCCCCATACTTAGTATGGCCATGGGTCTGGCACAGGGCCCAAACACGGCTTTAGGTCCTATCCTTCCCCATATTTAGGATGGCCATGGGTCCAGTACAGCACTGAGAAAAGGTTTCAGCTCCTATTCTTCCTCATATTTAGTATGGCCATGGGTCCGGTGCAGAGCCCAAACACGGCTTCAGGCCCTATTTTTCCTCATACTTAGGATGGCAATGGGTCCGACGCAGGGCCCAGACAAGGCTTCAGGGTAGAAGGAATTTCTGACATGTTATAAAACTTATCAGACATTTTTGAATTCAGTCTTTTGTATTGCAAATCTTCTAATAAAGAACATTGGGGAGAACACACGGGGTCAAATTCTGGGTCTGACAATGGAGAAACTTACTTTACGTATTTCTAAATAATATACAGTGAACAATCAATGGTTATACTGTATATAGCATAGTTTTTTTTTCTCATGGAGTATGGAATGGTTGGAACCCCTGCCAGGTTTTTTTTTTGTATGTACCTGTGGAAGGATTCACTTCCTGTCCTAGAACCACAAGAGGAGGTGAAGGGAGCTCTCTCCAAAGAGGTCCCCATTGGAAGATAACGATTGTAAAATGTGTGATTTTGTGATCAGCTTTTGCCCGGTGGCAATGGTTAGATGGGGGGGGGGGGGGGGGGCGACGACTCAACAGCAGGGACACCTGACAGGGATTCCTTCCCCGCTCGACCATAAACTAAAAGTCTTGGCTTTGGGTACCTTTTAAAGTGCATCTCTCTTTGTTGAAACCATTTCCATGTTATGGAATATATATTATTCTTCTGCCCGCTGGTCCTTAATGACGTCACAAACCACCAGGACCTCTACAGCCCAGTGGCAGATACGGTGATGCTGTATTTGACCAGATATGGGTGGGGGAAGATTCTTCATCATACTTAAGGAATAATCATTTATTTCATCTCTTTCAGCTGGAAAGTGAGCATTCACCATCGTGCCCCATTGACCTCCCAAACCTTACCCCTTCCTTCCCCAACACATGTGCCTCATCCACCTTCATATTCCCCTTTTCTCTACTAAATGTCCCCCATTCCATCCTGCGCCAGATGTGTTTGAGCCTCCAGGAGCCACAGCTGGAATTATAGGACTCCCCAAGACGGAGGATGATTCCCAGCAGACCATTCAGTGATATCATCACCTTCATCCAACCAACAAAGCATGCAGGATATAAACCCTCCCCCAACCTGCAGGAAAAATCTATTCTGGACCCAGAAAACCAACCCGGGAACTGTAATGGGTTACTATGCCAACCTAGTGGGGGCCGAGATCATCTAATACGTAAAATGGGGGGGTCTATGCTAACCCACGAGGACTGAGATCAGCCAATATGTAGAACGGGGGGGGTCTATGCCAACCCAGGGGTCCCTGAGATCGGCCAATATGTACTGTAGAATGGGGGGTCTATGCCAACCCGGGGCCCCCCCCCCAGATTGGTCAATATGTAGACTGGGCGGGGTCTATGCTAACCAGGGGGGCGAGATCAGCCAATATGTATAATGGGGGGTCTTTGCAAACCCAGGAGGGCCCCCGAGATCAGCCAGTATGTAGAATGAGGGGTGTCTATGCTGGCTGAGATCAGCCAATATGTAGAATGGAGGGGGGTGTCTATGCCAACCCAGTGGGGTCAAGATTGTCCAATGCGTAGGATCGGGGAGCGAGATCAGCTAAATGTAGAATGAGGGGCTGGTACAGGACTCATAATAGAAAGCAGGGGTCAATCATATTAAGGGTGAAGACATTTCACAGCATATCTATAGCACTTCCTCAACTCTGATGGGTGCCAGACACATACCCCCAAATTTATACCCCACCCTACTAGGAACATACCCCAGAATTTATATCCACATTTATATACTAAAGGAGACTGCCTGCTACATTATGTACATGACGTAAAATTCTGCAACACGTCGGGTGGAGCTGAGACCTTCAGCTAGCATGGTGGGAAGTGTCGCCACCTTGAGGGGAAATTAGTGTTCATCCCCATGTTCCTCTTTGTGCTCCCAGGGATCAATCACAATTTAGGACGGAGTCCTCGGCCTTCCTGGAGGAGATGATCGTTCTTCTGAATGTGCCGTATTCTGTAGATCAATAATCTGTTCATTCTAATAAACGTTTCAGCAAGTTCATTCTTCGAGTCCTCTGATTTACTAAAACAAATGTCTGACCCGGCAGCTGGGGGAGGGGTGTGACTCCCACCTTATAAAGAGTGGAATAATCCCCCTTCACCGGTGTAACCGTCCCCACCCTCCTCCTTATACAAGGTAAATCCATTCTTCCTCCTCCTCCAGGGTAATCCCCCCCTCCTCCTCAACAACAAGGTAAATCCATTCTTCCTCCTCCTCCAGGGTAATCCCCCCTGCTCATACAGGGTTATCCCCCCACCCTCCTCCTCAACAAGGTAAATCCATTCTTCCTCCATCCTCATCCAGGGAAACCACCCCCAAAAACCTCCTCAAAGTGCTATCTCATCCCAACCACGTGCAAAGCAAGTCCTTCCTTCCTTCTTCATCCAGGGTAACCCCCCCAATCCTCCTCATCCAGGGTGACCCCCCTACCCCAATCCTCCTCATCCAGGGTGACCCCCCCAATCCTCATCCAGGGTGACCCCCCCCTACCCAAATCCTCCTCATCCAGGGTGACCCCCCCAATCCTCCTCATCCAGGGTGACCCCCCTACCCCAATCCTCCTCATCCAGGGTGACCCCCCAATCCTCCTCATCCAGGGTGACCCCCCCAATCCTCCTCATCCAGGGTGACCCCCCCAATCCTCCTCATCCAGGGTGACCCCCCTACCCCAATCCTCCTCATCCAGGGTGACCCCCCCAATCCTCCTCATCCAGGGTAACCCCCCAATCCTCCTCATCCAGGGTGACCCCCCTACCCCAATCCTCCTCATCCAGGGTGACCCCCCCAATCCCCCTCGTCAAGGGTGACCCCCCCAATCCTCATCCAGGGTGACCCCCCCCTACCCAAATCCTCCTCATCCAGGGTGACCCCCCCCAATCCTCCTCATCCAGGGTGACCCCCCTACCCCAATCCTCCTCATCCAGGGTGACCCCCCCAATCCTCCTCATCCAGGGTGACCCCCCCAATCCTCCTCATCCAGGGTGATCCCCCCAATCCTCCTCATTCAGGGTGATCCCCCCCAATCCTTCTCATCCAGGGTGACCCCAACTACCCCAATCCTCCTCATACAGGGTTATCCCCCCACCCTCCTCAACAAGGTAAATGTATTCTTCCTCCTTCCTCATCCAGGGAAACCACCCCAATCCTCCTCATCCAGGGTGACCCCCCCTCTCAAAACCTCCTCCTCATAAGGTGTAATAATCACCCCCTCCTCCTTATACAAAGTACTTCCTTCTTCATCCAGGATAACGCCCCCCTCCCAAAACTCCTCCTACATGGTATCCCCCCACCCCCCCTCCTCATCATCCAGGATACCCCCCCCCCCCCCCAAACCTCCTTCTCCAAATAAAGGGCAATATCACCCCTCCTTCTCACAAAGGGTAATCCCCCCGGTGGGATGTCAGTGAGCAGTGCGGACACATGGAGTTTGTACACAATTTATATTTATACACAGAAGATTATTCATAAAAATCCAAAATACAACTCACTATAAACAGGTCAGAGTGTAATATACAAATATATCTCCGAGCAAAGCTGAACCCCGCCCACCCACAGACTGCCAATCACAGCCTTCCGCCGCCATCTGCTGTTTGTACATCTCAAGTGCACCCCTGGCGTCAGGTGCATTGTGTGCGAAGGCGAGGTCTACGTAGGGCCCGGACCCTCAGACACAGAGAAGCATCAATCGCTGCTGTGCACACTAAAGTGCTTAGACCGGTCTGGACACTGCAAAACTATCCCCCCACCCCCCCATGTCCAATTCTCCCCTCCCCCAAATAATGGCTGCCATTGTATTGCTCTACACAGCAGACGTGATCACCTTAATATCATCCTCAGGGGTCACATACTTAGATGTTAGTGGGGTCCCATTCCTGACAACCCTTCAGGGATTAGATACACTCATATTAGTGGGGTCCCGGCCCTTCTAGGTCTTTAGTGGGGTCCCAGTTCTTTCAGGGTCACACGGTTAGTGAGGTCCTGGCCCTCCATGATCCTGAGTTGTCACATACAATCATCATAGTGGGATCCCATATCTTTCAGGTTTTTTAGGGGCAACACTGTTAGTGGGGTCCCGGCCCTCCCAGGAGTTTAGGGATTATATATACACCTATGTTGGGTGGCGGCAGCCCTTCAAGGTCTTTGGGGTCACATACTCACGTTGGGTCCTGTTCCTTCCAAACTTTCAGGGGTCACATACTTAGATTTTAGTGGGGTCCCATTCCTGCCAACACTTCGGGGATTAGATACACTCTTATTAGTGGGGACCCAGCTCTTTCAGGGTCACACCGTTAGTGGGGTCCCAGCCCCCCCCCCAGGAATTTTAGGGATTATATATACACCTATATTGGGTGGCGGCAGCCCTTCAAGGTCTTTGGGGTCACATACTTATGTTGGGTCCTGTTCCTTCCAAACTTTCAAAGGTCACATACATGTGTTAGTGGGAGTCACATACGCTCTTGCTAGGGGATCCCAGCCCTTCCTAGGAACAGGCAGGGGCAACCTACAATTGCTAGTGGGGTCCTGTCCCTTCCAACCCTTCGGAGATCAGATACACTA
The DNA here is from genome assembly GCA_037952835.1 of Lithobates septentrionalis. Lineage (NCBI taxonomy): Eukaryota > Metazoa > Chordata > Amphibia > Anura > Ranidae > Lithobates > Lithobates septentrionalis. The sequence continues at coordinate 19,526 of JBBDGP010003755.1, forward strand.
ATGCTAGTGAGGTTCGGGCCCACCTAGACACCAAAGCTTCTCCCAGTCTCTGCCCTGGTACTGTGTAGGGTCACACATAATAGTGAGGTCTGGACCCTCCCAGGTGTTCAGGAGCCACATATCCCCAGGTTAGTGGGGTCCGGACCTTCCCAGGTCCTACATATGCCCAGGTCAGTGGGGTCCGGACCTTCCTAGGTCTTACATATCCCCAGGTTAGTAGGGTCCGGGCCTTCTCACATCTTACATATGCCCAGGTTAGTTGGGTCTGGGCCTTCCCAGGTCTTTACATATCCCCAGGTTAGTGGGGTCCAGGCCTTCCGAGGTCTTACATATCCCCAGGTTAGTGGGGTCCAGGCCTTCCCAGGTCCTACATATTCCCAGGTTAGTGGGGTCCAGACCTTCACACGTCTTACATATCCCCAGGTTAGTTGGGTCCGGGCCTTCGCACGTCTTACATATCCCCAGGTTAGTGGGGTCCAGGCCTTCCCAGGTCTTACATATCCCCAGGTTAGTGGGGTCCAGGCCTTCGCACGTCTTACATATCCCCAGGTTAGTGGGGTCCAGGCCTTCGCACGTCTTACATATCCCCAGGTTAGTGGGGTCTGGGCCTTCCCAGGTCTTACATATCCCCAGGTTAGTTGGGTCCGGGCCTTCGCACGTCTTACATATCCCCAGGTTAGTTGGGTCCGGGCCTTCGCACGTCTTACATATCCCCAGGTTAGTGGGGTCCAGGCCTTCCCAGGTCTTACATATCCCCAGGTTAGTGGGGTCTGGGCCTTCCCAGGTCTTACATATCCCCAGGTTAGTGGGGTCTCGGCCTTCCCAGGTCTTACATATCCCCAGGTTAGTGGGGTCCAGGCCTTCGCACGTCTTACATATCCCCAGGTTAGTGGGGTCTGGGCCTTCCCAGGTCTTACATATCCCCAGGTTAGTTGGGTCCGGGCCTTCGCACGTCTTACATATCCCCAGGTTAGTTGGGTCCGGGCCTTCGCACGTCTTACATATCCCCAGGTTAGTTGGGTCCGGGCCTTCCCAGGTCGTCATGGGTCACATACACGTTAGAGGGTTGCTGGCCCTCCCAGGTCTTCAGGGGTCACATACCCCCAGGTTACTGGAGTCCGGGCCCTCCCAGTCCCGGTGCGGTGTAACTTGTGTCCTATAGGATAAAGTGACAGTGGTGTCAGGCTGGGACAGGAAGTGTAGACAGAATGTGTGACGAAGGCAACAAAGGGTAGGAGCCAATCAAATGAAGGGTAGACGATGACATCAGAGAGTATATAGTAATGAGTGCAAAGCTGGAATGCCACCTCTTCGTGATTGGAGAGTGGGGGAGGGGAGAAATCCTTGCAAAGTCAGAGTCTCGGGGAGCCATTCTGCTCTGTCCTCATAGACCCCAATCCTCCAGCGGTACACCCAGCACACGGCGGCAGTGCCGCACACACACAACCAGGCCATGGCAGCGGCGATGCGACGCCTGAACACAGCAGAGAAGGAAAGCCGCAATATCAGAATCCATTGTCCTGGGAGAGAGAAGCAGTCACTATACCATCCTGCAGGGGGCACCGTCCCTCAGACCCCCGACCCCCCAGACTTGTTCTGAGAGCCCCAAGACAGGAGGGAGAGGGTGGGGTCCTCCTCATCCTCCAACTCCAGAAGAATGGGAAGATCCGAGCTGGCCGAGTTCATCAGAATGACCGGCTGCCCCGTGTAATGTACGATCTGCTTTCCTGGGGGGAGGAGAGACATAGACAATCAGATCTCACCGTATAGAAGACGTACCAGTTCTGGCTTTTTATACAAACATCACATCCAAGCTGCATCCTCTCTCCACCCCATCGCTGCCCCTCTCCAACCACTCTCCACCCCATCACTGCCCCTCTGCATCCAATCACTCTCCCACCCCATCGCTGCCCCTCTCCAACCACTCTCCCACCCCAATCGTTGCCCCTCTGCATCCAACCACTCTCCACCCCATCGCTGCTCCTCTGCATCCAACCACTCTCCCTCCCCATCGCTGCCCCTCTGCATCCAACCACTCTCCCTCCCCATCGCTGCCCCTCTGCATCCAACCACTCTCCCTCCCCATCGCTGCCCCTCTCCAACCACTCTCCCTCCCCATCGCTGCCCCTCTCCAACCACTCTCCCTCCCCATCGCTGCCCCTCTCCAACCACTCTCCCACCCCATCGCTGCCCCTCTGCATCCAACCACTCTCCCTCCCCATCGCTGCCCCTCTGCATCCAACCACTCTCCCTCCCCATCGCTGCCCCTCTCCAACCACTCTCCCACCCCATCGCTGCCCCTCTGCATCCAACCACTCTCCCTCCCCATCGCTGCCCCTCTGCATCCAACCACTCTCCCTCCCCATCGCTGCCCCTCTGCATCCAACCACTCTCCCTCCCCATCGCTGCCCCTCTGCATCCAACCACTCTCCCACCCCATCGCTGCCCCTCTGCATCCAACCACTCTCCCTCCCCATCGCTGCCCCTCTGCATCCAACCACTCTCCCACCCCAATCGCTGCCCCTCTGCATCCAACCACTCTCCCACCCCAATCGCTGCCCCTCTGCATCCAACCACTCTCCCACCCCAATCGCTGCCCCTCTGCATCCAACCACTCTCCCACCCCAATCGCTGCCCCTCTGCATCCAACCACTCTCCCACCCCAATCGCTGCCCCTCTGCATCCAACCACTCTCCCACCCCAATCGCTGCCCCTCTGCATCCAACCACTCTCCCACCCCAATCGCTGCCCCGCTGCATCCAACCACTCTCCCACCCCAATCGCTGCCCCTCTGCATCCAACCACTCTCCCACCCCAATCGCTGCCCCTCTGCATCCAACCACTCTCCCACCCCAATCGCTGACCCTCTGCATCCAACCACTCTCCCACCCCAATCGCTGCCCCTCTGCATCCAACCACTCTCCCACCCCAATCGCTGCCCCTCTGCATCCAACCACTCTCCCACCCCAATCGCTGCCCCTCCGCATCCAACCACTCTCCCACCCCAATCGCTGCCCCTCCGCATCCAACCACTCTCCCACCCCAATCGCTGCCCCTCCGCATCCAACCACTCTCCCACCCCAATCGCTGCCCCTCCGCATCCAACCACTCTCCCACCCCAATCGCTGCCCCTCCGCATCCAACCACTCTCCCACCCCAATCGCTGCCCCTCCGCATCCAACCACTCTCCCACCCCAATCGCTGCCCCTCTTCATCCAACCACTCTCCCACCCCAATCGCTGCCCCTCTGCATCCAACCACTCTCCCACCCCAATCGCTGCCCCTCTGCATCCAACCACTCTCCCACCCCAATCGCTGCCCCTCTGCATCCAACCACTCTCCCACCCCAATCGCTGCCCCTCTGCATCCAACCACTCTCCCACCCCAATCGCTGCCCCTCTGCATCCAACCACTCTCCCACCCCAATCGCTGCCCCTCTGCATCCAACCACTCTCCCACCCCAATCGCTGCCCCTCTGCATCCAACCACTCTCCCACCCCAATCGCTGCCCCTCTGCATCCAACCACTCTCCCACCCCATCGCTGCCCCTCTGCATCCAACCACTCTCCCACCCCATCGCTGCCCCTCTGCATCCAACCACTCTCCCACCCCATCGCTGCCCCTCTGCATCCAACCACTCTCCCACCCCATCGCTGCCCCTCTGCATCCAACCACTCTCCAACCCCATCGCATCAGACCACTCTCCCACCTCATCGCTGCCCCTCTGCATCCAACCACTCTCCCACCTCATCGCTGCCCCTCTGCATCCAACCACTCTCCCACCCCATCGCTGCCCCTCTGCATCCAACCACTGTTCCCTACCCCATCGCTGCCCCCTCTGCATCCAACCACTCTTCCCTACCCCATCGCTGCCCCCTCTGCATCCAACCACTCTTCCCCACCCCATCGCTGCCCCTCTGCATCCAACCACTCTCCCCCATCCCATCGCTGCCCCTCTGCATCCAACCACTCTCCTACCCCATCGCTGCCCCTCTGCATCCAACCACTCTCCCACCCCATCGCTGCCCCTCTGCATCCAACCACTCTCCCACCCCATCGCTGCCCCTCTGCATCCAACCACTCTCCCACCCCATCGCTGCCCCTCTGCATCCAACCACTCTCCCACCCCAGCGCATCCGACCACTCTCCCACCCCATTGCTGGCCCCTCTGCATCCAATCTCTTCACCCCATCGCTGGCCCCTCTGCATCCAACCACTCTCCCACCCCAATCGCTGCCCCTCTGCATCCAACCACTCTCCCCCACCCCAATCGCTGCCCCTCTGCATCCAACCACTTTCCCCCACCCCAATCGCTGCCCCTCTGCATCCAACCACTCTCCCACCCCAATCGCTGCCCCTCTGCATCCAACCACTCTCCCCCACCCCAATCGCTGCCCCTCTGCATCCAACCACTCTCCCACCCCAATCGCTGCCCCTCTGCATCCAACCACTCTCCCACCCCATTCGATGCCTCTCTGCATCCAACCACTCTCCCACCCCATTCGCTGCCCCTCTGCATCCAATCTCTTCACCCCATTCGCTGCCCCTCTGCATCCAATCTCTTCACCCCATCGCTGACCCCTCTGCATCCAACCACTCTCCCACCCCAATCGCTGCCCTGCTGCATCCAACCACTCTCCCCCATCCCAATCGCTGCCCCTCTGCATCCAACCACTCTCCCACCCCATCGCTGCCCCTCTGCATCCAACCACTCTCCAACCCCATTGCATCCGACCACTCTCCCACCCCATCGCTGGCCCCTCTGCATCCAACCACTCTCCCATCCCATCGCTGCCCCTCTGCATCCAACCACTCTCCCACCCCATCGCTGGCCCTCTGCATCCAACCACTCTCCCACCCCATCGCTGGCCCTCTGCATCCAGCCACTCTCCCACCCCATCGCTGGCCCTTTGCATCCAACCACTCTCCCACCCCATCGCTGGCCCTCTGCATCCAACCACTCTCCCACCCCATCGCTGGCCCTCTGCATCCAACCACTCTCCCACCCCATCGCTGCCCCTCTGCATCCAACCACTCTCCCACCCCATCGCTGCCCCTCTGCATCCAACCACTCTCCCACCCCATCGCTGCCCCTCTGCATTCAACCACTCTCCAACCCCATCGCTGCCCCTCTGCATTCAACCACATCGCATCAGACCACTCTCCCACCCCATCGCTGCCCCTCTGCATCCAACCACTCTCCCACCCCATCGCTGCCCCTCTGCATCCAACCACTCTTCCCTACCCCATCGCTGCCCCCTCTGCATCCAACCACTCTTCCCTACCCCATCGCTGCCCCCTCTGCATCCAACCACTCTTCCCCACCCCATCGCTGCCCCTCTGCATCCAACCACTCTCCCACCCCATCGCTGGCCCTCTGCATCCAACCACTCTCCCACCCCATCGCTGCCCCTCTGCATCCAACCACTCTCCCACCCCATCGCTGCCCCTCTGCATCCAACCACTCTCCCACCCCATCGCTGCCCCTCTGCATTCAACCACTCTCCAACCCCATCGCTGCCCCTCTGCATTCAACCACATCGCATCAGACCACTCTCCCACCCCATCGCTGCCCCTCTGCATCCAACCACTCTCCCACCCCATCGCTGCCCCTCTGCATCCAACCACTCTTCCCTACCCCATCGCTGCCCCCTCTGCATCCAACCACTCTTCCCTACCCCATCGCTGCCCCCTCTGCATCCAACCACTCTTCCCCACCCCATCGCTGCCCCTCTGCATCCAACCACTCTCCCCCATCCCATCGCTGCCCCTCTGCATCCAACCACTCTCCTACCCCATCGCTGCCCCTCTGCATCCAACCACTCTCCCACCCCATCGCTGCCCCTCTGCATCCAACCACTCTCCCACCCCATCGCTGCCCCTCTGCATCCAACCACTCTCCCACCCCATCGCTGCCCCTCTGCATCCAACCACTCTCCCACCCCAGCGCATCCGACCACTCTCCCACCCCATTGCTGGCCCCTCTGCATCCAATCTCTTCACCCCATCGCTGGCCCCTCTGCATCCAACCACTCTCCCCCACCCCAATCGCTGCCCCTCTGCATCCAACCACTTTCCCCACCCCAATCGCTGCCCCTCTGCATCCAACCACTCTCCCCCACCCCAATCGCTGCCCCTCTGCATCCAACCACTCTCCCACCCCAATCGCTGCCCCTCTGCATCCAACCACTCTCCCACCCCATTCGATGCCTCTCTGCATCCAACCACTCTCCCACCCCATTCGCTGCCCCTCTGCATCCAATCTCTTCACCCCATTCGCTGCCCCTCTGCATCCAATCTCTTCACCCCATCGCTGACCCCTCTGCATCCAACCACTCTCCCACCCCAATCGCTGCCCTGCTGCATCCAACCACTCTCCCCCATCCCAATCGCTGCCCCTCTGCATCCAACCACTCTCCCACCCCATCGCTGCCCCTCTGCATCCAACCACTCTCCAACCCCATTGCATCCGACCACTCTCCCACCCCATCGCTGGCCCCTCTGCATCCAACCACTCTCCCATCCCATCGCTGCCCCTCTGCATCCAACCACTCTCCCACCCCATCGCTGGCCCTCTGCATCCAACCACTCTCCCACCCCATCGCTGGCCCTCTGCATCCAGCCACTCTCCCACCCCATCGCTGGCCCTTTGCATCCAACCACTCTCCCACCCCATCGCTGGCCCTCTGCATCCAACCACTCTCCCACCCCATCGCTGGCCCTCTGCATCCAATCTCTCCACCCCATTCGCTGCTGGTCTCTACACACAGCAGACAGAGAGGAGGTCATACCGGCATCTTCTGGGTCGGTGTCAGATGATCGCTGATCCTGGGAAGACAGAAGATCCTGGATCTGCAACACCAACAGTACATATTACCATCCATCATCCAACCAGCAATATCACTGCCCATGTGTCACACCCCCCATAGGGACACCATGACTTGCCATATACAGAGACTCCACCCACTCTTCTCCCGGACAGAAGAGAAAAGCCACTCCAGTCAGTGCAGAGTGAGGGGGAGTTTCTGATATGCTCACATGACCAGTCCCGCAGACAGAGGAGGGGTCACTGCAGCATCACTATATAGGGAGGGGGGGGGGGGTCTGAAGATTTGCACACGGGAGATGGGCGATAGAACCAATCCACATCACAGCAATGTGGCCACTTACATACATTGAGGGGAAAAAGGTATTTGATCGGCTGCTGATTTTGTACGTTTGCCCCCTGACAAAAAAAATGATTGGTCTATAATTTTATTGGTCGGTTTATTATAACAGTGAGAGACAGAATAAAAAAATAAAATATAACAAAAATATCCAGAAAAACACATTTCAAAAACGTTATAAATTGATTTGCGTTTTAATGAGTGAAATAAGTATGTGAACCCTTCACAAAACATGACTTAGTAGTTGGTGGAGAAACCCTTGTTGGTAATCACAGAGGTCAGACGTTTCTTGGAGTTGGCCTCCAGGTTTGCACACATCTCAGGAGGGATTTTGTCCTCTGCAGATCTTCTCCAAGTCATTAAGGTTTCCAGGCTGACGTTTGGTAACTCCAACCTTCAGCTTCTTCCACATATTTTCTATGGGATTAAGGTCTGGAGACTGGCTAGGCCACTCCAGGACCTTAATGTGCTTCTTCTTGAGCCACTCCTTTGTTGTCTTGGCCGTGTGTTTTGGGTCATTCTCATGCTGGAAGACCCATCCATGATCCATTTTCAATGCCCTGGATGAGGGAAGGAGGTTCTCACCCAAGATTTGATGGTACATGGCCCCGTCCATCGTCCCTCTGATGCGGTGAAGTTCTCCTGTCCCCTTAGCAGAAAAACACCCCAAAGCATAATGTCTCCACCTCCATGTATGACGGTGGGGGATGGTGTTCTTGGGGTCATAGAACCTCCATGTATGATGGTGGGGGATGGTGTTCTTGGGGTCATAGGACCTCCATGTATGACGGTGGGGGGATGGTGTTCTTGGGGTCATAGGAACTCCATGTATGACGGTGGGGGATGGTGTTCTTGGGGTCATAGGACCTCCATGTATGACGGTGGGGGATGGTGTTCTTGGGGTCATAGGTCCTCCATGTATGACGGTGGGGGATGGTGTTCTTGGGGTCATAGGACCTCCATGTATGACGGTGGGGGGATGGTGTTCTTGGGGTCATAGGACCTCCATGTATGACGGTGGGGGATGGTGTTCTTGGGGTCATAGGACCTCCATGTATGACGGTGGGGGATGGTGTTCTTGGGGTCATAGGACCTCCATGTATGACGGTGGGGGATGGTGTTCTTGGGGGTCATAGGACCTCCATGTATGATGGTGGGGGATGGTGTTCTTGGGGTCATAGGACCTCCATGTATGACGGTGGGGGATGGTGTTCTTGGGGTCATAGAACCTCCATGTATGATGGTGGGGTGGTGTTCTTGGGGTCATAGGACCTCCATGTATGATGGTGGGGGATGGTATTCTTGGGGTCATAGGACCTCCATGTATGACGGTGGGGGATGGTGTTCTTGGGGTCATAGGTCCTCCATGTATGACGGTGGGGGATGGTGTTCTTGGGGTCATAGGACCTCCATGTATGACGGTGGGGGATGGTGTTCTTGGGGTCATAGGTCCTCCATGTATGACGGTGGGGGATGGTGTTGTTGGGGTCATAGGACCTCCATGTATGACGGTGGGGGGATGGTGTTCTTGGGGTCATAGGACCTCCATGTATGACGGTGGGGGATGGTGTTCTTGGGGTCATAGGACCTCCATGTATGACGGTGGGGATGGTGTTCTTGGGGTCATAGGACCTCCATGTATGACGGTGGGGGATGGTGTTCTTGGGGGTCATAGGACCTCCATGTATGACGGTGGGGGATGGTGTTCTTGGGGTCATAGGTCCTCCATGGATGACGGTGGGGGATGGTGTTCTTGGGGTCATAGGTCCTCCATGTATGACGGTGGGGTATGGTGTTCTTGGGGTCATAGGTCCTCCATGGATGACGGTGGGGGATGGTGTTCTTGGGGTCATAGGACCTCCATGTATGACGGTGGGGGATGGTGTTCTTGGGGTCATAGGACCTCCATGTATGACGGTGGGGGATGGTGTTCTCGGGGTCATAGGACCTCCATGTATGACGGTGGGGGGATGGTGTTCTCGGGGTCATAGGTCCTCCATGTATGACGGTGGGGGATGGTGTTCTTGGGGTCATAGGTCCTCCATGTATGATGGTGGGGGATGGTGTTCTTGGGGTCATAGGACCTCCATGTATGATGGTGGGGGATGGTGTTCTTGGGGTCATAGGTCCTCCATGTATGACGGTGGGGGATGGTGTTCTTGGGGTCATAGGACCTCCATGTATGATGGTGGGGGATGGTATTCTTGGGGTCATAGGACCTCCATATATGACGGTGGGGGATGGTGTTCTTGGGGTCATAGGCAGCATTCCTCCTCCTCCTCCAAACACGGTGAGTTGAGTTGATGCCAAAGATCTCGATTTTGGTCTCCTCTGACCACAACACTTTCCCCCAGTTCTCCTCGGAATCATTCGATGTTCATTAGTGATCTTCAGACGGACCTGTACATGTGATTTCCTGAGCAGGGGACCTTGCGGGGGCTGCAGGATTTCAGTCGATCACGGTGTAGTGTGTTACCGATTGTTTTCTTGGTGATTATGGTCCCAGCTGAGATCAGTGACAAGATTCTCCCGTGTAGTTCTGGGCTGATTCCTCACCGTTCTCCTGATCATTGAACCTTCACCAGGTGAGATCTTGTATGGAGCCCCAGACCGAGGGAGATCGATCGTTATTTTGTATTTCTTCCATTTGTGAATAATTCCCACCAACTGTTGTCTCCTCCTCACCAAGCTGCTTGGCGATGGTCTTGTAGCCCATTCCAGCCTTGTGTAGGTCTACAATCTTCTCCCCGACATCCTTGGACAGATCTTTGGTGTTGGCCATGGTGGAGAGATTGGAATCTGATTGGTTGATTCTGTGGACAGGTGTCTTCTATACAGGTAACAAGCTGAGATTAGGAGCACTCCCTATAAGAGAGAGAGAGAGAGAGAGAGAGAGAGAAGAGAAGAGAAGAGAAGAGTGCTCCTAATCTCAGCTTGTTACCTGTACAGAAGACATCTGGGAGACAGAAATCTTGCTGATTGATTGGGGATCAAATAATTATTTCACTCAATAAAATGTAAATCAATTTATAACTTTTTTGGAAATGCGTTTTTCTGGATATTTTTGTTGTTATTCTCTCACTCTTCTAATAAACTGACCAATAAAATTATAGACGATCGATTCTTTGTCAGCGAGCAAAACAGAGATCGTCCCCCAAAGAATCTCCTGAACCCGCCTCTTCCCCAATTACAGGTCACACAACAGGGGGGGGGGGCACATGAAACCTGACACCCCCAGCAAGGTTGGATTCAGGAGATTCTTCTCTGCGGTGACACTTTAGGAACACAAAAATGGGAGTCATGGCACAGCGGGGGTGTATCTGGGTTATTGGCTCCTCCCCCCTCTCCTCCCCCATACTCACACTGGCCAGGCTGGAGTCCAGGTCGGTAAGTGGAAGTTCCAGCCCACTCAGAGCCGGACTGAAGAGCTGCAAGAGAAGGTGGAGACTTGTGAGACACACCCCTT
>JBBDGP010003757.1:0-169109 GCA_037952835.1 Lithobates septentrionalis
GGATGGAGGACACTGAATAGAAGCCAGTGGAGGGATTGGCAGAGAGAGGTGGAGGACACTGAATAGAAGCCATTGGAGGGATTGGCAGAGAGAGATGGAGGACACTAAATGGAAGGCAGTGGAGGGATTGGCAGAGAGGGGTGGAGGACACTGAATGGAAGGCAGTGGAGGGATTGGCAGAGAGGGGTGGAGGACACTGAATGGAAGCCAGTAGAGGGTTGACAGAGAGGGGTGGAGGACACTGAATGGAAGCCAGTGGAGGGATTGGCAGGGAGGGGTGGAGGACACTGAATGGAAGCCAGTGGAGGGATTGGCAGAGAGAGGTGGAGGACACTGAATAGAAGCCAGTGGAGGGATTGGCAGAGAGGGGTGGAGGATACTGAATGGAAGCCAGTAGAGGGGTTGACAGAGAGGGGTGGAGGACACTGAATGGAAGCCAGTGGAGGGATTGGCAGAGAGAGATGGAGGACACTGAATGGAAGGCAGTGGAGTGATTGGCAGAGAGGGGTGAAGGACACTGAATGGAGGTCAGTGGAGGGATAGGCAGAGAGGGGTGAAGGACACTGAATGTAAGGCAGTGGAGGGATTGGCAGAGAGGGGTGGAGGACACTGAATGGAAGCCAGTAGAGGGATTGGCAGAGAGGGTGGAGGACACTGAATGGAAGGCAGTGGAGGGATTGGAAGAGAGGGGTGGAGGACACTGAATAGAAGCCAGTGGAGGGATTGGCAGAGAGGGGTGGAGGATACTGAATGGAAGCCAGTAGAGGGTTTGACAGAGAGGGGTGGAGGACACTGAATGGAAGCCAGTAGAGGGGTTGACAGAGAGGGGTGGAGGGACATTGAATGGAAGGCAGTGGAGGGATTGGCAGAGAGGGATGGAGGACACTGAATAGAAGCCAGTGGAGGGATTGGCAGAGAGGGGTGGAGGATACTGAATGGAAGTCAGTAGAGGGGTTGACAGAGAGGGTGGAGGACACTGAATGGAAGCCAGTAGAGGGGTTGACAGAGAGGGGTGGAGGACACTGAATGGAAGCCAGTGGAGGGATTGGCAGAGAGAGATGGAGGACACTGAATGGAAGGCAGTGGAGTGATTGTCAGAGAGGGGTGAAGGACACTGAATGGAGGTCAGTGGAGGGATTGGCAGAGAGGGGTGAAGGACACTGAATGGAGGTCAGTGGAGGGATTGGCAGAGAGGGGTAGAGGACACTGAATGGAAGCCAGTGGAGGGATTGGCAGAGAGAGAAATGGAGGACACTGAATGTAAGGCATTGGAGAGATTGGCAGAGAGGGGTAGAGGACACTGAATGCAAGGCAGTGGAGGGATTGGCAGAGAGGGGTGGAGGACACTGAATGGAAGCCAGTGGAGGGATTGGCAGAGAGGGGTAGAGGACACTGAATGCAAGGCAGTGGAGGGATTGGCAGAGAGGGGTGGAGGACACTAATGGAAGCCAGTGGAGGGATTGGCAGAGAGGGGTGGAGGACACTGAATGAAAGGCAGTGGAGGGATTGGCAGAGAGGGGTGGAGGACACTGAATGAAAGGCAGTGGAGGGATTGGCAGAGAGCGGTGGAGGACACTGAATGGAAGCCAAGTGGAGGGATTGGCAGAGAGAGAGATGGAGGAAACTGAATGGAAGGCAGTGGAGGGATTGGCAGAGAGGGGTGGAAGACACTAAGTGGAAGGGGTGAACGAGGAGCTTGGTGGTTTCATTAATTAAAAAGGGGAGAATTTTAGAAATGTTACGGAGGTGAAGTCTACAAGCTTTTGACAACCATTGGATTTGGGGCTGAAAGGACAGGTCAGAGTCTAAGATTACACCTAGGCATGGGGGGAGAGATTGATGGCTGCATTATTGATCTTGATGGAAAAGTCATGGGGGGGGGGGGGGGGCACGGGCGGGAGGGAATATTATGAGCTCGGGTTTAGAGAGATTCCGTTTAAAGAAGCGGTGTGACTCTAACATCCATGCTGATATGTCAGTTAGTAGTTAGCAATGTGAGAGGAGACTGAAGGAGTGAGGTGAGGAGTAGACAGATAGATTTGGGTGTCATGGGCGTAGAAATGGTATTGGAAGCCGTGGGCGGTTATCAACTGACCAAGGGAGGAGGTGTAGATAGAGAAGAGAAGGGGTCCAAGAACAGAGCCTTGGGGGATCCCTACAGAAAGAGTAAATGGAGAGGAGGAGACAAAGTTGTAGGTAACACTGTAGTTTAAACACATTATAAAATCTTACTTTGATTGTCACAATTGTATTTTTTTAAGGGTCTACATAAAAATGCTGAATATGGATATAAGATACTGCCCCCTATAGAGGGAATAAGCGGGAATATCTCTGTATGATTTAAACACACTTTCCACACATTGTGCCCTCTATTTGTGGAAACCACTGGCTGGTCTTGGTAGGTGCCAACATTTATTGTTATTGACAAAGTTTAATGTTCTGCTGTTATCCACTTATGACTATACAAGGCTATATGTGTACGGGCCACCCATACATTATACCTGCTGTATATAGAATTAATGAAAGAAAAACTGCTCTGGTAAAATATGCTCTGGCAAGCCTCAGAGAGTTCTGTGTTTGTGTAGGACACATATTGAGTGTAGAATTATCAAGATATCCTGCTTATACAGTTTTGAACTCACCCTTCAGAGGACTATCTTTTTGCATGGGGTTCACTCTTCAGAGGAGCTTTGGTGTTATTGAATACTGATCTCATATTTATAGTGGTCACTGAGCTGGCTCTTTAGAGTGTTGGTTTCACCCCTCAGAGGGATTTAGTTATTTATTTACTATTGAGCTGGCTTTTACCATTTCTTTTTATTGCTCTATAGAGACCTGCTGAAAGCCGGTCCTCCAAGTACTTGCAGGGCTGTCCCAAAAAGAGACCCCCCCCCCCCCCCGGTTAGAGAGAGGAAAAAGACTCAAAGGTCACAGACGCTCCCCAACATCAGGACAGGCCCTAACCTTTCTAACCTTTCCAAATTCTGTCCAAAACAAAGGTAAAAAATACATATACTTTCAAACTGTTTCACTACTTGTCAGTGGCGGCCCGTGCATTATGGGCGCACGCCGCCCCCCCCCCCCCCCCCGACACCTCCGCCGCCCTCCCTATTCATGTGCTCGGCCCCTTTCAGGACGCTGGACACATGAATTACTATGGCGCAGAGCACTGCGTCCCGTTCCCACTCTGTTGTGTGGCATAGCGAATGAATTTTCGCTATTTTCACACTAGCGTTCCTCCCTGTCAATCAGCAAGCAGGTCAGTGAGACCCGTCTCCCGATTGGCCAAAGCATTAGGCGATCCTGTTGGATGCCTAAAGTTTTGGCGGAAGAGGAGACACGGCGGAGGAAGCCTGAGGAGCCGAGCGGACACAGGAGCCGCAACCGCCGCTTCCCGCCGAGGAGGAGAGCCGCTGATGAGGAGAGCCACGAGGAGGAGAGCCACCGCTTCCCGCCGAGAAGGAGAGCCGCTGATGGGGAGAGCCACCGAGGAGGAGAGCCACCGCTTCCCGCCGAGGAGGACAGCCGCTGATGGGGAGAGCAACGAGGAGGAGAGCCACCACTTCCCGCCGAGGAGGAGAGCCGCTGTTGGGGAGAGCCACCGAGGAGGAAAGCCACCGCTTCCCGCCAAGGAGGAGAGCTGCTTAAGGGGAAAGCCACTGAGGAGGAGAGCCCCATCACTCCAGGAGAGGAGCAGAGCCCCGCCACATGAGCAGTAAGTGCGGACCAGCCTGGGGGGGGTTAGTGAAGTGACAGCCAAGCCAGGGGACGTGCTTGTCTGCATTTGATGGGCACAAGTGGCTGCATATACTGGGCACAAGTGGCTACATATGATGGGCACAAGTGGCTGAATATGATGGGCACAAGTGTCTGAATATGATGGTCACAAGTGGCTGAATATGATGGGCACAAGTGGCTGAATATGATGGGCACAAGTGGCTGCATATGATAGGCACAAGTGGCTGCATATGATAGGCACAGTGGCTGCATTTGATGGGCACAAGTGGCTGCATATACTGAGCACAAGTGGCTGCATATGATGGGCACAAGTGGCTGCATATGATGGGCACAAGTGGCTGCATATGATGGGCACAAGTGGCTGCATTTGATAGGCACAATGGCTGCATTTGATGGGCACAGTGACTGCATTTGATAGGCACAATGATGGGCAAAGTGAGGCTGCAATTGATGGGGGGGGGGGATTCAGTATTTTTCAGTTTGTTTGCGCCCCCCAAAAAAAAAAAAAAAAATTTTGAGCACCAGCCGCCACTGCTGCTTGTACATGTATATTTGCAGAAACATGTTTAGGGCTTATGGAGGAAACAATCAACCAGGATAACCCAACCTGACCAAACGGATCTTGCCCCTAGAGCATGGGTGTTCGACCTGTGGCCCTCCAGCTGTTGCAGAACTACAAGTCCCATGAAGCAATATAAGGCTGACAGGTAAAAGTGTGACTCCCAAAGGCAGAGGCATGATGGGACTTGGAGTTTCACAACAGCTGGAGGGCCACAGGTTGAGCACCCATTCCCTAGAGGCAAGGCTGTAATTGAGAAAGAGGCCTTTGAGAGGATAATTGATCATTTCACTCAATGGAATAAGCCAGGGTGATGGAAACCAAGAGATAAGAGAATATAGCACCTATGAAAGAAATATGCTACCGTGTTACACCCTCCGCACGGTGCGTCTCTGAACCAGTGCGGTTACCTTTCAAATTAAACTCCACAATTTACTGGTGAAATATCAAAAGGGAAGTGTAAACTAAACCTTAATTTCAAATTGTTGTTGGCGTTGTACCCTCAGCCAGTCTGGGGTGCACCGTGATAGTAAAATATTGTTTCCATGTTGCTGTTAGCAAACCATTTGTTTGTAAATGTGTTGGCTTATTCCATTGAGTGAAATTATCAATTATCCTCTCAAAGGCCTCTTTCTCTGTTTGTTGCATCCAGCAGAGGGTGCAACACATTGGATATAATTATAAGGCACTGCACCTTGCACAGGGTGTATATACTGAATACCAGCACATAAAGCCAGTATATATTCATGTTTTTCCTAATTTTCCTGGTTTTCTCTGAGGTCTTATAGTTTTGCACTCTGCAGAGGGTGTAACACAGAAGCATGACTATATCAGGTTTAAACATATAAGCTTTTTTTCAACTAGAACAGCGCCACACCTACACTCTCCTTCAATCACATTTTGCAATGAGATCTTCACTGTAGCGGCACGTTCTCCTCTCCAATCTGCTGACTCCTCTCAGGCGGTGTTTTTGATAAGCTCTCAGTAAATGTACTTTGTATGAGCTCTGCAATAGACTGTCTCACCTTATCCTTCATATCTTTCCCAATGAAGACGTAGAGAATTGGGTTGATGCAACTATTGAACATGGCCAGAGACTGTGAGAACATATCTAGGATGTCCACTACATCACTTTCAGTGTATATCAGGATTACACCCATTATATGGTAGGGGGCCCAGGTGATGAAAAATGCGACTATGATCCCTAAAGACACCTTGATGATTTTATTACCAATTTCTGTAAATCTTTTATTGTGTAATATAAAAGCCACAGAAATGTAACAAGTAGAAATGATTAAGAATGGAAGCAGAAAACCAAAAACCATATTAATGTAAGTGGTGAGCTTTGTTATGCGATCTTCAGGAGAGCATAAAGTTCTGTTATCAGAAGTGTTGAAATTTTGGTACAGGAGTTTAGGTAGACCTATCATGGAGGACAAGGTCCAAATAGCCAAGCATGTCATCCACGCCGTTCGTACTCCTCTGTGATTTCGGGCCCAAATGGGTAGGACAACCAGGATGCAACGGTCAACACTGATAGCCACCAAGGTGAAGACGCTGGTGAACATGTTCAATGGAACAATGAAGTGTAACATCTTGCAGAGCACGGAACCGTACAGCCAGTCTGGGTAGAAGTACTGTACTAAAGTGAATGGGAGAGACAAGCAGCAGATAATATCAGCCACAGCAAGGTTCCAAAACCAAATGGTAGTCATGGTCCACTTCATCTTCACTCCGGTAACCCAAAGCACCAGAGCATTGCCGGGGACACCCACGAGGGTCGTGAAAGATAAGACCACGATAGTAAACATATGCTCATGGGTGTAAAAGCTGTTTTCTTCCGTCACATTGCTGACGTTGGACATCTTGTTCTCCTGTAAAGACATCAAAAGTTATTGCATCCATGTGGTTATCATCCAATCAGATGTTATCAAATGTAATATAAAGTAAAAGATTATTTCTGGTCATAATGAAGTTGCGTAACTAGTGATGAGCTAAATTTTGGTCTGAGCCGAGAGAGATTGTCACATGACAGGAGGCCCAATTAGCTGCGGCCGTGGAATTCGTCACCCTCACATAACAGGGGAAACAGTCTTTAACATAACAGAAGGGGTGGGGATGCTGGTGACATCATTGACCCATTATGGCCACATGGACGTATATTGTTCATTAGCATTGTCCACAATGATGTCACCAACATGCCTGCCCCTTTGTTATATGCAGGTGTGGGGAATTCCATGACCACAGCTGATCGGGGTGGCAGCCTGCTGTCATGGGACAGTCTCACGTGAGTTCGGGCCAAACTGAGTTCAGTGCAAACCCACATGAGACTGTCACGTGACCGGAGGCACAATCAGCTTGTGGGTGGGGCCAGCAGAAGGATACCCTGGTTAAGGAAGCAGCTTACACAGAGTCCATGAAGGGATAACAGTTATAGTATTTAGAAGAATGCAAGTTAAAGGATAACAAGGTTTCGTGCAGAACACAGATGCTAACACTAGTATTGATACTTATGGCAACAGGTGCAGTATCGCTTGCAGAAACAGGTGCAGTATTGCCCATAGTAACAGGTGCAGTATTGCCCGCAGTAACAAGTGCAGTATCGTATGGTGTTACAGGTGCAGTGTCACACAGAGTAACAGGTGTGGTACCGCTCGCAGTAACAGGTGCTGTATTGCCCACAGTAACAGGTGCAGTATCGCTGGCAGTAACAGGTGCAGTATTGCCCGTAGTAACAAGTGCAGTATCGCTTGCAGTAACAGGTGCAGTATCGCTGGCAGTGACAGGTGCAGTATCGCTTGCAGTAACAGGTGCAGTATCGCTGGCAGTAACAGGTGCAGTATCGCTGGCAGTAACAGGTGCATTATCGCTGGCAGTAACAGGTGCATTATCGCTGGCAGTAACAGGTGCATTATCGCTGGCAGTAACAGGTGCAGTATCGCTGGCAGTAACAGGTGCAGTATTGCCCACAGTAACAGATGCAGTATCGCTAGCAGTAACAGGTGCAGTATTGGTCGCAGTAACAGGTGCAGTATCGCTGGCAGTAACAGGTGCTGTATTGCCCACAGTAACAGGTGCAGTATCGCTAGCAGTAACAGGTGCAGTATTGCTCGCAGTAACAGGTGCTGTATTGCCCGTAGTAACAAGTGCAGTATCGCTTGCAGTAACAGGTGCAGTATCGCTGGCAGTGACAGGTGCAGTATCGCTTGCAGTAACAGGTGCATTATCGCTGGCAGTAACAGGTGCAGTATCGCTGGCAGTAACAGGTGCATTATCGCTGGCAGTAACAGGTGCAGTATCGCTGGCAGTAACAGGTGCATTATCGCTGGCAGTAACAGGTGCAGTATCGCTTTCAGGGACAGGCTCAATAACACTTGCGATAACCGGTATGATTGCCACTTTATACAGGCCCAAGCACAGTTCCCAGCACGGTGCTTTTTCGGTCCTTATTGGCACAGGAGTGATAAGACAATACCACTGGGTCTGTACAGCTGTGCAAGAATGAAGGGGAGCCTGGAGGTTGTAGCACTTCCAAGAAAAATGTCTTCAATTGAAGATCAGATTGATGTGCACTTTACATGTGTTTACCGTGAATTCACATCGTGCTTCTATTATGTTGATACAACTCTAAATGGCACCCGATGCACCTACTTCTGAGCACCACATCTTGTTGGAGACCTAAAAAGACCTCCTTGTGGGCTTCTTTTATTGTACATAACACAGGTGACTTTTATATTCCCTGCAGGTGCCAGCATCATCATCCCAACCCACCCACCTACCTTTTTGCCCCCCCCCCTTCCCATACTCCTTCCTCCACACCCCCCCTACCCCTGCCCATCCCCTTTTCTCACTTTTTGCTCTCCTCTATCTGTTTGCCTGTCCTACCTTTCCCTTGCTAAGTATTCCTCACCCGTCTCGCAACGCCAGTCCTACGTCCCTACTCACCAAGCCAATGAACTTGGCCAACTTAGCTGGTACAGGTTCACTAGTCTTATAGCATGCCAACCACCCAGAGTAAATTCATCCAGGCAAGGCTTTTTTCTTAGAGAATAGGTGCAGGAACTCCCCCCTTTTGAGACACCCCCTTGTCTCCGCCCCCTACCCACCTCCGCGTAACCATCCCTTGGTTCCACCCTTCTACCCACCTCCTAGTATCACCCCTTTTAGATTATACAGAACCAAGTACTATTTTGTGGTGTTAAGTAATTTGTATGGAATTTGGTAATGATAACAAAAAAGCAGTAAAATATATTCACTGCAGCCAGCAACAATAGTTCCCTACCCTAGCAACAATATACCCCCCCCCAGCAACAATAGATCCACCTAGCAACAAAACACCCCCACCTCAGAAACTATAGACCCCCACCCCAGCAACAATAGACCCCACCCCAGCAACAATTGAACCCCCCCCCCCAGCAACAATATATCCACCTAGCAACAGAAGACCCCATAACCTCAGAAACAATAGATCCCTACAGAAATAATAGATTCCCCACCATAATAGATCCCTCACACAACATTACACCCCCAGCAACAATGCCCCCCCCCCAGCTACAAAAAAAAACACCTCATCAATAATAGACCCCCCAACAACAACAACAGATCTTCCACAAGCAAGCAACAATAGAGCTCTCCCTCAACAGTAGAACCCTCCCAGCAACAACTGACCCCTCAGCAAACTAACACACCCCCTAGAAACAATAGACCCCCATGCAAAAATAGATCCCCCAGCAGCCATCGTCATAGACTCTCCAGCACCCCTTGCCATTATATACATTCAGTGCGTTCCCCCACGTTCCCGCTGAAAAAAAAGCCCTGCATCCAGGTCTGTTCTGGAGACCTCAACTAGCTTTCTTGTATGGACTTTGTAGCGGCATCTTTATCATAGGCATGTGCACAGGGTGTGCCAGATGTGCCTGGGCACACCCTAATCACCCAGTGTGGCGCAGATTCCCCTTGTTTAGAACCAAGATATTTCACCAAAGCTCCCTAATGGGGCCCCTAAAATAAAAAAGAGCGACAATTTTGAAAAAAAAAAAACAAAAGACAATATGTTTTACTTTCTGCTATAAAACACTCAATAAATTTTTTTTTTAAAAAGATCGAATTTCTTCATCAATTTAGGCCAATTTGTATTCTACTGCATATTTTTGGTAAAAAAAATCCCAATAAGCGTATATTGATTGGTTCGCTCTTTACTAGTAATGGCGGCAATCAGCGACAAGTGACACCAATACAGTGATCATTACTAAAAATATGCACTGTCACTGTACTAATGACACTGGCAGGGAAGGGGTTAACACTAGGGGCGATCAAAGGGTTAAATGTGTCACTAGAGGGTGCTTGCTAACTGTGTGGGGGGGATGGTCTGACTGGGAAAAGACAGAGATCCGTGTTCACTGCTTAGCAGGAACACAAGATCTCCATCTTCTCCCTTGTCAGAGCAACGATCTGCCTTGTTTACACCGGCAGATCACCGTTCTGCCTCTCTCTGGAATGATCATTGGTGGCCGGCGGACATCGGGTCCGCTGAACCCACTGATTGGCTCCCCCTTTGTTAGGGTTGCCATCTTTTCATTAAGCCAAACCCAAACACTTTAGTGGCGCACGGCAATTTGGGTGCCCCAAGAAGAGCAGTAATGCAGAGCCGTGATGAACAGTAGGTCTGGCCAGAAGGTTGGTCAGCCCCCCAGTATAATCCCTCCAAGGTCAGTCTGTCTCCCAGTACATTCCCCCCAAGGTCAGTCTGTCCCCCAGTACATTCCCCCCAAGGTCAGTCTGTCCCCAGTACATTCCCCCAGGTCAGTCTGTCTCCAGTACATTCCCCCCAAGGTCAGTCTGTCCCCAGTACATTCCCCCCATGGTTAGTCTGTCCCCCAGTACATTCCCCCCAAGGTCAGTCTGTCCCCCAGTACATTCCCCCCAAGTTCAGTCTGTCCCCCAGTACAATCCCCCCCACGGTCAGTTTGTCCCCCAGTACATTCCCCCCAAGGTCAGTCTGTCCCCCAGTACATTCACCCCAAGGTCAGTCTGTCCCCCAGTACATTCCCCCCAAGGTCAGTCTGTCCCCCAGTACATTCCCCCCAAGGTCAGTCTGTCCCCCAGTACATTCCCCCCAAGGTCAGTCTGTCCCCCAGTACATTCCCCCAAGGTCAGTCTGTCCCCCAGTACATTCCCCCCAAGGTCAGTCTGTCCCCCAGTACATTCCCCCCAAGGTCAGTCTGTCTCCAGTACATTCCCCCCAAGGTCAGTCTGTCCCCAGTACATTCCCCCAAGGTCAGTCTGTCCCCCAGTACATTCCCCCCAAGGTCAGTCTGTCCCCCAGTACATTCCCACCAAGGTCAGTCTGCCCCCCAGTACATTCCCCCCAGGTCAGTCTGTCCCCCAGTACATTCCCCCCAAGGTCAGTCTGTCCCCCAGTACATTCCCCCAAGGTCAGTCTGTCCCCCAGTACATTCCCCCAAGGTCAGTCTGTCCCCCAGTACATTCCCCCAAGGTCAGTCTGTCCCCCAGTACATTCCCCCCAAGATCAGTCTGTCCCCCAGTACATTCCCCCCAAGGTCAGTCTGTCTCCAGTACATTCCCCCCAAGGTCAGTCTGTCCCCAGTACATTCCCCCAAGGTCAGTCTGTCCCCCAGTACATTCCCCCCAAGGTCAGTCTGCCCCCCAGTACATTCCCCCCAGGTCAGTCTGTCCCCCAGTACATTCCCCCCAAGGTCAGTCTGTCCCCCAGTACATTCCCCGCAAGGTCAGTCTGTCCCCCAGTACATTCCCCCCACGGTCAGTTTGTCCCCCAGTACATTCCCCCCAAGGTCAGTCTGTCCCCCAGTACATTCCCCCCAAGGTCAGTCTGTCCCCCAGTACATTCCCCCCAAGGTCAGTCTGTCCCCCAGTACATTCCCCCCCAAGGTCAGTCTGTCCCCCAGTACATTCCCCCCAAGGTCAGTCTGTCCCCCAGTACATTCCCCCCAAGGTCAGTCTGTCCCCCAGTACATTCCCCCAAGGTCAGTCTGTCCCCCAGTACATTCCCCCCAAGGTCAGTCTGTCCCCCAGTACATTCCCCCCAAGGTCAGTCTGTCTCCAGTACATTCCCCCCAAGGTCAGTCTGTCCCCAGTACATTCCCCCAAGGTCAGTCTGTCCCCCAGTACATTCCCCCCAAGGTCAGTCTGCCCCCCAGTACATTCCCCCCAGGTCAGTCTGTCCCCCAGTACATTCCCCCCAGGTCAGTCTGTCCCCCAGTACATTCCCCCCAAGGTCAGTCTGTCCCCCAGTACATTCCCCCAAGGTCAGTCTGTCCCCCAGTACATTCCCCCAAGGTCAGTCTGTCCCCCAGGACATTCCCCCAAGGTCAGTCTGTCCCCCAGTACATTCCCCCCAAGATCAGTCTGTCCCCCAGTACATTCCCCCCAAGGTCAGTCTGTCTCCAGTACATTCCCCCCAAGGTCAGTCTGTCCCCAGTACATTCCCCCAAGGTCAGTCTGTCCCCCAGTACATTCCCCCCAAGGTCAGTCTGCCCCCCAGTACATTCCCCCCAGGTCAGTCTGTCCCCCAGTACATTCCCCCCAGGTCAGTCTGTCCCCCAGTACATTCCCCGCAAGGTCAGTCTGTCCCCCAGGACATTCCCCCCCAAAGTCAGTCTGTTCCCAGTACATTCCCCCAAGGTCAGTCTGCCCCCCAGTACATTCCCCCAGGTCAGTCTGTCCCTCAGCATATTCCCCCCAGGTCAGTCTGTCCCCAGTACATTCCCCCCCAAGGTCAGTCTGTCCCCCAGTACATTCACCCCCAAGGTCAGTTTGTCCCCCAGTACATTACCTCCAAGGTCAGTCTTTCCCCCAGTACATTCCCCCCCAAGGTCAGTCTGTCCCCCAGTACATTCACCCCCAAGGTCAGTCTGTCCCCCAGTACATTCCCCCCAAGGTCAGTTATTTCTGAAGAACTTGGATGTTACAGATTACTCCAATGTGCTGAATATTTTCAAGAGGACACTCTACTTTGCTATGCAGGATCAAGTATAGATGGCAGAACTGCGTCCTTTTTAAAAGCTATTCCAGTCAGAACTGCCACTGGCTCTTCCACCCAAAGGAAACATCACGCACTAGGACCCTGAGCTCAGGTCAGTACTCACAATGTCACAGGATCACCGGTTGCCTCCTTTCAGTATCCACCGGACACTCTTTAGTGAAGGAGAGGTTAATGTACACAGTGCTACAGGATAGCCACTCTTCAATAGGCTCTCCAGACTAGGTCCTTACGTGAAATTCTTTGATTTGCACCAGAAGAGAATCTTTAGAAGTAGCCCCCCACCACCCTTTCCCCTGCTATGCCACAGCTGGGACCTCAATGAACATGCAGTAAACTCCAGCTGTCTACCCAGAGGGGCAAAGCCCCTCAGGCTGGGAACTCCTCCAGTAGGACACGAT
Organism: Lithobates septentrionalis; assembly: GCA_037952835.1. Classification (NCBI taxonomy): domain Eukaryota; kingdom Metazoa; phylum Chordata; class Amphibia; order Anura; family Ranidae; genus Lithobates; species Lithobates septentrionalis. Next base: position 12,719 of record JBBDGP010003757.1, read on the forward strand.
GCTGGCTTCTCCAGGCCTCAGACTATTTATGTGATTTTCAGCCACCTACTGGGTACCCCTCCCCAGGAATTGGCCGAAGTACCATAAATTTGCAGACTGCTCATTTGCCTTTCCAGCCCACTATGTTCTAGAAAAGTGTAGAATGCGGGGGGAAATAATCAAACCTGCAGCCTGTGGAACATAGAACAGCCCAAAGCAATCAACAACTGCTCCACTGACTAGAGAAGAGCCAAAAATAATAACATTTGCCTAGCAACCTAACTAGGAGGGTGCTACAAGTGTAACTGGACTTTAAATGACCCCACAATGGGCCGTGCATATGCTGCTATGCATTACAGAAAAGCATAACATGTTTTATGTAGTGCACCCCCTAAGGAGCCGCAAGTAGAATGGGATCCCCCACCCTGCATAGCCAGGCACACCGAATTTTCACAGTCTCCCAGAGTCAGAAAACAGTCCAGTACTTTGTTTTGTTATTTTATTGAGGGATTAGAACTTGGATGGGGATAGGGGTATTGTGGGAGGCCCACTTGACTTCAGAACAACTTCAGGAACAACTTCTCCTCTGTACAGACTATATACACTCCTCACATCCTCCAGCACACTTGCTTGCAGAAAAACCCAGCTGAGACACTTTAATGGATCTGACCAGACACTCAGTCAGTTCAAAGCAAATGCCCTTTACAGGCAGAGACCCCGGGCCCCTTGGTTGTGTAGCAAAGTCCAGTGTCCCCCTTACATCCCTGTGGCTACTGATCCCAGCACCACCTCTTTATGCACTGCCAGCCCACCTAGTTGCAGCTTTCCCTTTCACTAGCCCTCCTAGCTACTTCTCCACAGTCCTCCCAGACTGACACTCTCTTTCTCCACAGTCCTCCCAGACTGCTCTCTCACCAGCCCACCCGGCTGACATCTCAGGAGGCCACCTGTACATGCTGACCTTCTCCTGTTGTCCTCTCCTTGCTCCCATGCCTCCAGGAAGGATTTCCTCCATGTGTTGTAAAGGGTCCCACTAGCACTTGAGCCCCAGGCCTGAGGTCACCCCCCCCCAAACTAGGGAACACCCTCAAGGGCCACCAACAGCCTCCTCAGCACTCCTTCTTCATCTTCCACCCGACTACCCCCGCTGGCATAACCCATCAGTCATGAGGTGCCTGCCCCCTGCCAGCCCACTTTGCTGGAGTTTGGCTGGGGCTCTTATCAATACTCCAGACAGCTCCTCCTAGACTCCACCCTCTACTTCTGGAAGCTCTTCCAAGGTTCCAGAGAACATGAGGAGTTACCAGGGGTGCTGCTTGCTGAGCCATCCAGCCTCCGTGAGTCTCTCAGCCCTGACCCAGATTCAACCCAGGCCTGGCTCTCAGCCAGGCCAAATTTTCCTATACTAAAAACTATACACACTTGCATACACTAGAGGGTGCAACATTTAAAAGCAGCAAACAATAGATTTACTGATCATTTGCTGCTAAAAATCCCCATTTGTATTCGTCATCATGTACTACTTGCACCCTGCACCACCAAATTATGGAAATCATGCAAAAAGCTGGAGCAACTGCCAGCAAAAGTTGCCAGTTCCAGAGAAAAGTATTTGTACAGATGTGCTCTAGTTATAAAATATTATACAAATATTTAATAAAATGAGATTTACATGAATCATTCTAGTTCCAAAGAAGTTAGTCAAAATATTTTCTCCTCTCTTTAAATAGAAGCCACAAAGGTTGGACCTTACTACAGCCAATTTGTCCCGATAGTACAATAGTCCTATGGTGGCCGTACCAGTTCATGCAAAAAGATGTTTAAAAATAAAAAGGTTCAGTTGGGGAATGACCTGGCTGGCATCCTACTCCACCTCACTCCCATGCAAATGTAGCACTTTAGGCAATTGTTCCTCACCCATTTACTTTATGCGGCAAAAGTTCTGCTGGAAAGAATCCACAAAACCCATTATGCGGTCTTTGGTTAAAGTAAACAACATTAGGACCATGTAAGATTTAATGGCAGCAGCAAAGTATAGAGATGAACAATTCCATTTGATTTGGTTTTACCGAGTTGGTTTTCAAGCTAATGCTGAATACTGCATGTTGATGGAGACCTAAAAAGACCACCTCGTGGGGTTATTTTATTGCATATGTAGCAAGGTCCCAGGCCTCTTTTGATCTAATGAGAACCCCCAGGGCCGGGGATAGCTGCCCTTTCTTCCTTTCTTCGCTGGCTTGATAATGCCTAGTACACACAGGCCGAATGATGGGAGACATCGACCGCTTCAATAGAAACCGTTCAACGTTTGGCCCATGTGTATGTCAACCGGTCCAACAGAAACTGGTCGTTTGGCCGGCTTCTATAGGATGAGCATACTGGAAAACCAGCAGCCGACCAGCTCCTGATCAGCGCTCTCAGTCAATGGCTGAGAGTGCTGATCAGAGTGTTCTGGCGGGGGGGGGGGGGGCTGTCTCCATGTCAAAACACAACAGCTCAGTGCAGTGGCGTAGCGTGGGGGGTGCGGAAGGGGCCGTGGCCCCGGGCGCAACATTTGGGGGGGGCGAAATCCCGCGCCAGGCAGTGTGTGTCACTGCCGGCTCCGTTCCCCTAATGTTTACTTCCTGTCTCCCTGAGCTCATTTGCGGCTGGCGCCCTGTGATTAGGTGAATTAGGTCATGTGGTGCGGCGGGGCTGGCCAATCCCTGATAGCGGCGGGGCCGGCCAATCGGTGATGGCGGCCGGGCCGGCCAATCGGTGATGGCGGTCGGGCCGGCCTATCTGCGATCACCTTTGCTCCTGACTGGAGTCCACCCCATTGTGAACACCGCTGCTGCCTTCACCTCCTCCAGGCTCCCTCCTCTCCTCCGGACTGATGGAAGCCACAAGCTGCAGGTGAGGGGGTGGATACGGTCTGGGGAGAGAGGGAGCAGCCAGTCAGAGAGATAAGACAAGCAGTTAGATTCAGTATAAATGTAAAAAATTTCTGGTGTCAGGTCAGTATAAGTGCAGTATAATGTAGTAATCAGTGTAGTGTAGTGGTCAGTGTAGTATAATGGTCAGTGCAGTGGTCAGTGTAGTGTAGTGGTCAGTGTAGTGTAGTGGTCAGTGTAGTGCAGTGGTCAGTGTAGTGTAGTGGTCAGTGTAGTGCAGTGGTCAGTGTAGTGTAGTGGTCAGTGTAGTGGTCAGTGTAGTGTAGTGGTCAGTGTAGTATAGTGATCAGTGCAGTGGTCAGTGTAGTCTAGTGGTCAGTGCAGTGGTCAGTGTAGTGTAGTGGTCAGTGCAGTGGTCAGTGTAGTGCAGTGGTCAGTGTAGTGGTCAGTGTAGTGGACAGTGTAGTGGTCAGTGTAGTGGTCAGTGTAGTATAGTGATCAGTGTAGTGGACAGTGTAGTGTAGTGATCAGTGCAGTGGTCAGTGTAGTGAAGTGATCAGTGTAGTAGTCAGTGTAGTGCAGTGGTCAGTGTAGTGGTCAGTGTAGTGGTCAGTGTAGTGGACAGTGTAGTGGTCAGTGTAGTGGACAGTGTAGTGTAGTGGTCAGTGTAGTGGACAGTGTAGTGGTCAGTGTAGTGGTCAGTGTAGTATAGTGATCAGTGTAGTGGACAGTGTAGTGTAGTGATCAGTGCAGTGGTCAGTGTAGTGAAGTGATCAGTGTAGTAGTCAGTGTAGTGCAGTGGTCAGTGTAGTGGTCAGTGTAGTGGTCAGTGTAGTGGACAGTGTAGTGGTCAGTGTAGTGGACAGTGTAGTGTAGTGGTCAGTGTAGTGGACAGTGTAGTGGTCAGTGCAGTGGACAGTGTGGTGTAGTGGACAGTGTAGTGGTCAGTGCAGTGGTCAGTGTAGTGTAGTGGTCAGTGTAGTGGTCAGTGTAGTGGACAGTGCAGTGGTCAGTGTAGTGTAGTGGTCAGTGTAGTGGACAGTGTAGTGGTCAGTGTAGTGTAGTGATCAGTGCAGTGGACAGTGTAGTGTAGTGGTCAGTGTAGTTGGCAGTGTAGTGTAGTGGTCAGTGTAGTGGACAGTGTAGTGTAGTGGTCAGTGTAGTGGACAGTGTAGTGTAGTGGTCAGTGTAGTGTAGTGATCAGTGCAGTGGACAGTGTAGTGTAGTGGTCAGTGTAGTTGGCAGTGTAGTGTAGTGGTCAGTGTAGTGGACAGTGTAGTGTAGTGGTCAGTGCAGTGGTCAGTGTAGTGTAGTGATCAGTGCAGTGGACAGTGTAGTGTAGTGGTCAGTGTAGTGGACAGTGTAGTGTAGTGGTCAGTGTAGTGGACAGTGTAGTGGTCAGTGTAGTGGACAGTGTAGTGTAGTGGTCAGTGCAGTGGTCAGTGTAGTGTAGTGATCAGTGTAGTGGACAGTGTAGTGTAGTGGTCAGTGCAGTGGTCAGTGTAGTGTAGTGATCAGTGCAGTGGACAGTGTAGTGGACAGTGTAGTGTAGTGGTCAGTGTAGTGGACAGTGTAGTGTAGTGATCAGTGCAGTGAACAGTGTAGTGTAGTGGTCAGTGCAGTGGTCAGTGTAGTGTAGTGGACAGTGTAGTGGTCAGTGCAGTGGTCAGTGTAGTGTAGTGATCAGTGCAGTGGACAGTGTAGTGTAGTGGTCAGTGCAGTGGACAGTGTAGTGTAGTGGTCAGTGTAGTGGACAGTGTAGTGGTCAGTGTAGTGGACAGTGTAGTGTAGTGGTCAGTGCAGTGGACAGTGTAGTGTAGTGGTCTGCGCAGTATAGTGATCAGTGCAGTGGTCAATGTAGTGTAGTGATCAGTGCAGTGGTCAGTGTAGTGGACAGTGTAATGTAGTGGACAGCGTAGGTCAGTTTAGTGTAGTGGACAGTGTAGGAATCGGGTAGTGTAGTGGTCAGGATAGTGGACAGGTAGGTTAGTGTAGTGGTCAGTGCAGTGGACAGTGTAGTGTAGTGGTCAGTGCAGTGGACAGTGTAGTGTAGTGGTCAGTGCAGTTTAGTGGCCTGTGCAGTGTAGTGGTCAGTGTAGTGTAGTGGACAGTGTAGAAATCGGGTAGTGTAGTGGTCAGGATAGTGGACAGGTAGGTCAGTGTAGTGGCCAGTATAGGAAGCAGGTAGGTTAGTGTAGTGGTCAGGTAGGTCAGTGCAGGAATCAGGTAGGTAGGTTAGTGTAGTGGTCAGTGTAGGAATCAGGCTGGTCAGTACTATTGTAGGAAGGGAAGGGACTCGGAGTGCTAAAAGTTCGCAGGTTGGGGGGCGCAAATGACTTGCCTTGCCCCGGGCGCTGACAACCCACACTACGCCACTGGCTCAGTGGAGGAGTTCGCTGTACTAATGTTGGATCTTTAGTACAGCGGCTCTGAACGGAGCTGTCAGGTTTTTTTTGTTCAACCTGCTGGGTTGAATGAAAAACATTATTAGTGTGTGCCAGGCTTAAGTATTCATCACCCATCTTGCAAAATGCCAACAGAATCCTATGGCCCTACTCATCTAGCCAGTGGGCTTGGCCAACTTAGTTGATACAGGTTCACTAGTCTTATAGCATCAGGGGGGTTTTGGAGCGCTGGGGGCTCTATGACTATAGCAAAAGCACCTCTGCTGGGGGGGAATTTAAGTGTATAGTCTCCTGGGATAAAGTTCAGGAGACAAGGTGGAAGAGAAGGGTAGAGGAGTCCAAGTTATGGTAGGTCCATGTATTCTGGGTGGTAACCACAGGAAAAGGGGACAGGGGTCCTTTAGCACACTTGAAAGGCAGCCAGCAGTAGAGTAGAAGAAATCTCTGTAGGTAAACACAAGAAAAGAGGAGAGTAGCCACTACCCTCCATCAAGCCCAGGACACCAGAAACCACCAGTGCCTTTGGGTCCGAGGAGACCGTGCTCTTCTAGTGCTGCCACAGATCTCTGCAATGATATGGATCAGTGGTCATCAACCCTGTCCTCAGAGCCAACTAACAGGCCAGGTTTGCAAGATAACTGAAATACATCACAGGTGATATCATTTGCTGCTCAGTGATTGCAGTATTCTAGTCTGCATCTCCCCAAGGTAATAAATAAAGAATTAAAAAATACACTCAAATTTTTCAAACATTTTTGTATTTATTTCTATATTACACTTTATATTATGTTTATGGAATATCTGAGATAGCTTACAATGAAATTTGTATAAGCCATGACACTCTACAGATACACTATACAATCCTCTATAAATATATAGAAAAGCAATTTTTGAAGAACAGCGAATGCAGACCAGCCTCAAGCAGTCCAGAAGTAGATTATTTGGTCGGTGTCTATAACACAATTTTCATAATTATTTATAAACTGATTGATTGTTAGATTGGTTACAAAGTATCATTCACAAAAGCATAGATGTTTGGTCTTGTGATTTCCGCTAAAGAGGAAGATCAGAGTTCAGATGGGCTGAACCCCCAATCCAACAAAGACCACGTGACCAAATGGCAATTATTATTATTATACAAGATTTATGTGGCGTCAAGAGTTGTTTGCACAGCACTTTACAAAACAAAGAGAGACAGTACAGTTACCAAAGATTATAACGGGGGAGGGGGTGGGGGTGGTGGTTGGGTGAGTTGATGGAGAAAGTAAAAGTTCAGACTTTAGGCGGAGGCCAGGTAGACGTCCCTGGAGATATGCATCTTCAGGGATCACCTAAAGGTGGACAGAGTAGGAGAACATAGGAGAGGTTTTGCCAGTGGCGGCTGGTGTTTTTTTTTTTTGAGGGGGGGCAGCAAACAATCCACCCGCCATATCCCCCCTTGGGTCACGGGCAGCACATCCCCTCCCCCAGGTCAGTCAGTCAGTCAGTAGTCGGGGTCCTGCGCTTACCTCGGGCAGCGATCTGAATGGCAGGTGGCGGGTGGTGACGGCTTCTCGCTTCTCCTGTGTCTCCTAACGGCGGCCAATCCGATCAGATCTCCTTTTTGGCCAATCGGGTGACGGGTCTCAGGACCTGCATCCTGATTGGCCGGGAGGAGAATCAGTGTTACAATAGCAAATATTCATTCGTTATTGTCACACAACTGCGCCCGGAGCCCACCCTTTTTTGAAGCCTATTAGAGCCTCTGTGTTTCAAAAAAAAAACCCCAGATTGGAATTCAAGCGTCTGGACGGAGGCATTGATGGGGGGGTGTCCCCTATGGAGGGGCTGCCACTGGGTTATGTAGAAGTCTTGGAGGTGAGCATGGGAGGAGATGAAGTTACAGAGAAGGAGGTGTTGGAAGGAGCACAGAGGGTGATATTTTGAGACAAGGTTGGTAATGTAGCTCAGGGCAGAGTAATGGATGGCTTTGTATGTTGTTAGTATTTTGAATTGTATTCTTGGTGGAAGGCAGTGGAGGGATTGGCAGAGAGGGGTGGAGGACACTGAATAGAAGCCAGTGGAGGGATTGGCAGAGAGGGGTGGAGGACACTGAATAGAAGCCAGTGGAGGGATTGGCAGATAGGGGTGGAGAACACTGAATAGAAGCCAGTGGAGGGATTGGCAGAGAGGGGTGGAGGACACAGAATGGAAGGCAGTGGAGGGATTGGCAGGGAGGGGTGGAGGACACTGAATAGAAGCCAGTGGAGGGATTGGCAGTGAGAAGGGTGGAGTCTCTGGATTGGCCAAAGCATTAGGCGATCCTATTGGATGCCTATCTCTTTGGCGGACGAGGAGGCCCCTTGGAGGGAGACTGAGGAGCCGAGCGGTCACAGGAGCCGCAGCCACTGCTTCCCGCCGAGGAGAGCCGCCGCTTCGCGCCGAAGAGGGGAGCCGCTGAGGGGGAGAGCCACCAAGGAGGAGAGCCCTGTCACTCCAGGAGAGGAGCAGAGCCCCGCCACACGAGCGGTAAGTGCCGCCAGTCCGGCAGTGAAGTCACAGCCGAGCCAGGGGACGTGCCTGGCTGCATTTGATGGGCACAAGTGGCTGCATATACTGGGCACAAGTGGCTGCATATGATGGGGCACAATGGCTGCATTTGTTGGGCACAAGTGGCTGCATATGATGGGCACAAGTGGCTGCATATGATGGGCACAAGTGGCTGCATATGATGGGCACAAGTGGCTGCATATACTGGGCACAAGTGGCTGCATATGATGGGGCACAAGTGGCTGCAAATGATGGGCACAGTGGCTGCATATGATGGGCACAAGTTGCTGCATATGATGGGCACCATGGCTGCATTTGATGGGAACAAGTGGCTGCATATACTGGGCACAAGTAGCTGCATTTGATGGGCACAGTGGCTGCATTTGATGGGCACAGTGGCTGCATATGATGGGCACGGTGGCTGCATTTGATAAGCACAATGGCTGCATTTGATGGGCGCAATGGCTGCATTTGATGGGCAAAGTGAGGCTGTAATTGATGGGGGGGGGTTCAGTATTTTTAGTTTGTTTGCGCTCCCCCAAAAATTTTGAGCACCAGCCGCCACTGCTGCTTGTACATGTATATTTGCAGAAACATGTTTAGGGCTTATGGAGGAAACAATCAACCAGGATAACCCAACCTGACCAAACGGATCTTGCCCCTAGAGCATGGGAGCATGGGTGCTCGAACTGTGGCCCTCCAGCAGTCCCATGAGGCAATATAAGGCTGACAGGTATAAGTGTGACTCCCAAAGGCAGAGGCACGATGGGACTTGGAGTTTCACAACAGCTGGAGGGCCACAGGTTGAGCACCCATTCCCTAGAGGCAAGGCTGTAATCACTTTCCATTGGACTGTAGCTGACTGAATTGGCTGAAGCTAATTTGCAAAATGTAAAATTTAGGAATTTGCTCTATCTTCTACTGTAGCTCCTTGGGCAATAAAGGTGAGGCTTTCCTATCTTGGTAGGGTGAGGGAAATACCAGACACTTGAGAAAGTTGTCCCTAAAGACCAGGGTTTTCATAAGCATGGGATATATTAATTCGATTTAAGCATGTAGGTTCGGCAGCCTAGACCTTATGCATGTGCCGCCAACACCCATTGGCCGCGTCAGTCAAACAGCAGTAGGCCCCGATGACATGTAACTTGTACAAGACATCTGCCCATGTACAGCCACCCCTAGAATGCACTGATAAGATTTCCTGCAATCAGTTGACCACAATCACTAATGCAACAAAAAAAAGTCTACAGATCCTTCTAAGCATTCACACAGAGGTCTTCCTTTAATTATCTTTGCCAATCACCCTTTGGCACATTTTATAATGAGGAAGGTTATGGGTAAATCCACGCACAGGAATGCCCCGTACACACGGTCGGACTTTCCGACATAAAATGTGTGATGGGAGCTTGTTGTCGGAAATTCCGACTGCGCCTGGGCTCCATCGGACAGTTTCCATCGGAATTTCCGACACACAAAGTTTGAGAGCTGGCTATAAAATCTTCCGGCCACAAAATCCGATCGCGTAAATTCTGATCGTGTGTACACAATTCCGACGCGCAAAGTTCCATGCATGCTCGGAATCAAGCAGAAGAGCCGCACTGGCTATTGAACTTCATCTCTCTCGGCTCGTCGTACGTGTTGTGCGTCACCGCGTTCTTGACGTTCGGAATTTCCCACCAACTTTGTGCGACCGTGTGTATGCAAGACAAGTTTGAGCCAACATCCGCCGGAAAAAATCCCATTGAGTTTGTTGTCGGAATGTCCGATCATGTGTACGGGGCATAAGGAAGTACAGAAAAGCTTTAAAATGAACTGCTGCCCCTACAGATATACTATCACCTAGGTGGAGTATACTTCGATTGATTGAAGGAGAGTGTAGGTGTGGCGCTGTTCTAGTTGAAAAAAGCTTATATGTTTAAACCTGATATAGTAATGCTTCTGTGTTGCGCCCTCTGCAGAGTGCAAAACAGTAAAACCTTGGTTTGAGAGTAACTTGGTTTGAGAGCGTTTTGCGAGACAAGCAAAATGTTTCAATAAATTTTGCCTTGATATACAAGTGATGTCTTGATATACGAGTAGCGTCATGTCACAACTGGAGTATAAAAAAGAAGAGAGGAGCCTCTAAGTGTAGCAATATGGTTACATTCAATGAAGGTGCAACATTTAGCAACTTATTGCTACACCTAGAGGTGCCTCTCTTCTCTTTTTTTTACGCTGTAAAAAAAATGTTTTGATATACAAGTGCTTTGGATTACAAGCATGTCTCTGGAACTAATTATGCTCGCAAACCAAGGTTTTACTGTACTATAATACCTCAGAGAAAACAAGGAAAATTAGGAAAAAACGAATATATACTGGCTTTATGTGCTGGTATTCAGTATATGCACCCTCCGCAAGGTGCAGTGCCTTATAATTATATTCAATGTGTTGCACCCTCTGCTGGATGCAACAAATTGAGAAAGAGGCCTTTGAGAGGATAATTGATCATTTCACTCAATGGAATAAGCCAAGGTGATGGAAACCAAGAGATAGTAAAATATTGTTTCAATGTTGCTGTTAGCAAAACATTTTTTTTGTAAATGTGTTGGCTTATTCCATTGAGTGAAATTATCAATTATCCTCTCAAAGGCCTCTTTCTCCGTTTGTTGCATCCAGCAGAGGGTGCAACACATTGGATATAATTACAAGGCACTGCACCTTGCGGAGGGTGCATATACTGAATACCAACACATAAAGCCAGTATATGTTCATTTTTTTCCTAATTTTCCTGGTTTTCTCTGAGGTCTTATAGTTTTGCACTCTGCAGAGGGTGTAACACAGAAGCATGACTATATCAGGTTTAAACATATAAGCTTTTTTTCAACTAGAACAGCGCCACACCTACACTCTCCTTCAATCACATTTTGCAATGAGATCTTCACTGTAGCGGCACGTTCTCCTCTCCAATCTGCTGACTCCTCTCAGGTGGTGTTTTTGATGAGCTCTCAGTAAATGTATTTTGTATGAGCTCTGCAATAGAATGTCCCACCTTATCCTTCATATCTTTCCCCATGAAGACGTAGAGAATTGGGTTGATGCAACTATTGAACATGGCCAGAGACAGTGTGAACAGATCTAGGATGTCCACTACATGACTTTCAGTGTATATCAGGACTACACTCATTGTATGGTAGGGGGCCCAGGTGATGAAAAATGCGACTATGATCCCTAAAGACACCTTGATGATTTTATTACCAATTTCTGTAAATCTTCTATTGTGTAATATAAAAGCCACAGAAATGTAACAGGCAGAAATAATTAAGAACGGAATCAGAAAACCAAAAACCATATGGATGTAAGTGGTGAGCTCTATTATGGGCGATGCAGAATAGCATTTATTTCTGTTATCAGAAGTGTCAAAATGTTGGTACAGGACTACAGGTAGACACATCACGGAGGACAAGGTCCAAATAGCCAAGCATGTCATCCACGCCGTTCGTACTCCTCGGTGATTTCGGGCCCAAATGGGTAGGACAACCAGGATGCAACGGTCAACACTGATAGCCACCAAGGTGAAGACGCTGGTGAACATGTTCAATGGAACAATGAAGGGTAACATCTTGCAGAGCACGGGACCGTACAGCCAGTCTGGGTAGAAGTACTGCACTATAGTCAATGGGAGAGACAAGCAGCAGATAATATCAGCCACGGCAAGGTTCCAAAACCAAATGGTAGTCATGGTCCACTTCATCTTCACTCCGGTAACCCAAAGCACCAGAGCATTGCCGGGGACACCCACGAGGGTCGTGAAAGATAAGACCATGATAGTAAACATATGCTCATGGGTGTAAAAGCTGCTTCGTTCCGTCACATTGCTGCTGACGTTGGACATCTTGTTCTCCTGTAAAGACATCAAAAGTTATTGCATCCATGTGGTTATTATCCAATCAGATGTTATCAAATGTAATATAAAGTAAAAGATTATTTCTGGTCGTGATGGAGTTCCGTAACTAGTGATGAGCTAAATTTTGGTCTGAGCCGAGAGAGATTGTCACATGACAGGAGGCCCAATTAGCTGCGGCCGTGGAATTCGTCACCCTCACATAACAAGGGAAACAGTCTTTAACATAAAAGAAGGGGTGGGGATGCTGGTGACATCATTGACCCATTATGGCCACATGGACATATATTGTTCATTAGCATTGTCCACAAAGATGTCACCAACATGCCTGCCCCTTTGTTGTATGCGGGTGTGGGGAATTCCATGACCACAGCTGATCGGGGTGGCAGCCTGCTGTCATGGGACAGTCTCACGTGAGTTCGGGCCTAACTGAGTTCAGTGCAAACCCACGTGAGACTGTCACATGACGGGAGGCCCAATCAACTTGTGGGTGGGGCCAGCAGTAGGATACCCAGGTTAAGGAAGCAGCTTACACAGAGTCCACGAAGGGATAACAGTTATAGTATTTAGAAGAATGCAAGTTAAAGGTTGACAAGGTTTCGTGCAGAACACAGATGCTAACACTAGTATTGATACTTATGGCAACAGGTGCAGTATCGCTTGCAGTAACAGGTGCAGTAACAGGTGCAGTATCACTAGCAGTAACAGGTGCAGTATCACTAGCAGTAACAGGTGCAGTATTGTTTGCATTAACAGGTGCAGTATCACTAGCAGTAACAGGTGCAGTATTGCCCGTAGTAACAGGTGCAGTCTTGCCCGCAGTAACAAGTGCAGTATCGCATGGTGTAACAGGTGCAGTATTGCCCGCAGTAACAAGTGCAGTATCGCATGGTGTAACAGGTGCAGTGTCACACAGAGTAACAGGTGCAGTATCGCTCGCAGTAAGAGGTGCAGTATTGCACACAGTAACAGATGCTGTATTGCCCACAGTAACAGGTGCAGTATTGCATGCAGTAACAGGTGCAGTATCGCTGGCAGTAACAGGTGCAGTATTGCCTGCAGTAACAGGTGCAGTATCACTTGCAGTAACAGGTGCAGTATCGCTCGCAGTAAGAGGTGCAGTATTGCACACAGTAACAGATGCTGTATTGCCCACAGTAACAGGTGCAGTATCGCTGGCAGTAACAGGTGCAGTATCGCCCGCAGTAACAGGTGCAGTATCGCTGGCAGTAAGAGGTACAGTATTGCCCACAGTAACAGGTACATCATCTCTCGCAGTAACAGGTGCAGTATCACTTTCAGGGACAGGCTCAATGACACTTGCGGTAACTGGTATGATTGCCACTTTATACAGGCCCAAGCACAGTTCCCAGCACGGTGCTTTTTCAGTCCTTATTGGCACAGGAGTGATAAGACAATACCACTGGGTCTGTACAGCTGTGCAAGAATGAAGGGGAGCCTGGAGGAAGAAAAATGTCTTCAATTGAAGATCAGATCGATGTGCTCTTTACATGTGTTTACCGTGAATTCACATTGTGCTTCTATTATGTTGATACAATTCTAATTGGCACCCCGATGCACCTACTTCTGAGCACCACATCTTGTTGGAGACCTAAAAAGACCTCCTTGTGGGCTTCTTTTATTGTACATAACACAGATGACTTTTATATTCCCTGCAGGTGCCATCATCATCATCCCAACCCACCCACCTACCTTTTTGCCCCCCCCCTCCATACTCCTTTCTCCACACCCCCCCTCCACACCCCTACCCCTGCCCACCCCCTTTTCTCACTTTTTTATCTCCTCTATCTGTTTGCCTGTCCTTATCTACCTTTCCCTTGCTAAGTATTCCTCACCTGTCTCGCAACACCAGTCATACGTCCCTACTCACCGAGCCATTGAACTTGGACAACTTAGCTGGTACAGGTTCACTAGTCTTATAGCATGCCAACCACCCAGAGAAGGGCCTTTCCAGAGTAAATTCATCCAGGTAAGGCTTTTTTCTTAGAGAATAGGTGCAGGAACTCCCCCCTTTTGAGTCACCCCTTGTCTCCACCCCCTACCCACCTACCAGGCATGAGCACAGGGTGTGCCAGATGTGCCTGGGCACCCCCTAATCACCCAGTGTGGCGCAGATTCCCCTTGTTTAGAACCCTGATATTTCACCAAAGCTCCCTAATGGGGCCCCTAAAATAAAAAAGAGCGACAATTTTGAAAAAACAAAAAAACAAAAGACAATATGTTTTACTTTCTGGTGCAGACAAGACAGAGAGAATGACTCACCACTCAGGAAGACTTGCTTTCAGGTGTGTATTAGTGAGTCCTTCAGAGGAGCGGAGTCCCAGTTGCTGGCTAAATGCAAATTGAAGCAGGGTTTGAAACAGGAAAATCTGGATGCCGCACACCGGATAAAGTTGAAAAATCTTCCTTATTGTAAAACTTGGATCATCAAAAAATACAGGACAATCAGGCAGATAGTACAGACACAGCTGACGCGTTTCGCACTCTAATTTGAGCGCTTACTCATAGCTGTATTTTTTGATGATCCAAGTTTTACAATAAAGAAGATTTTTTCAACTTTATTCGGTGTGCGGCATCCAGATTTTCCTGTTTCAAACCCATGTTTTACTTTCTGCTATAAAACACCCAATAAAAATATTTTAAAAAGATCGAATTTCTTCATCAATTTAGGCCAATTTGTATTCTACTACATATTTTTGGTTAAAAAAATCCCAATAAGTGTATCTTGATTGGTTCGCTCTTTACTAGTAATGGCGGCAATCAGCGACAAGTGACACCAATACAGTGATCATTGCTAAAACTATGCACTGTCACTGTACTAATGCCACTGGCAGGGAAGGGGTTAACACTAGGGGCGATCAAAGGGTTAAATGTGTCACTAGAGGGTGCTTGCTAACTGTGTGGGGGATGGTCTGACTGGGGAAAGACAGAGATCCATGTTCACTGCTTAGCAGGAACACAAGATCTCCATCCTCTCCCTTGTCAGAACAGGGATCTTCCTTGTTTACATCGGCAGATCGCCGTTCTGCCTCTCTCTGGAATGATCGCGGGTGGCCGGCGGACATCGGGTCCGCTGGATCCACTGATTGGCTCCCCCTCTGTTAGGGTTGCCATCTTTTGATTAAGCCAAACCCGAACACTTTAGTGGCGCACGGCAATTTGGGTGCCCCAAGAAAAGCAGTGATGCAGTGACAGGATGAACAGTAGGTCTGGCCAGAAGGTTGGTCTGCCCCCCAGTATAATCCCCCCAAGGTCAGTCTGTCTCCCAGTACATTCCCCCCAAGGTCAGTCTGTCCCCCAGTACATTAACCCCCAAGGTCAGTCTGTCCCCCAGTACATTCCCCCCAAGGTCAGTCTGTCCCCCAGTACATTTCCCCCAAGGTCAGTCTGTCTCCCAGTACATTCCCCCCAAGCTCAGTCTGTCCCCCAGTACATTCCCCCCAAGGTCAGTCTGTCCCCCAGTACATTTCCCCCAAGGTCAGTCTGTCCCCAGTACATTCCCCTCTGGTCAGTCTGTCCCCCAGTACATTCCCCCCAAGGTCAGTCTGTCCCCCAGTACATTCCCCCCAAGGTCAGTCTGTCCCCCAGTACATTCCCCCCAAGGTCAGTCTGTCCCCCAGTACATCCCCCCCCCAAGGTCAGTCTGTCCCCTAGTACATTCCCCCCCAAGGTCAGTCTGTCCCCCAGTACATTCCCCCCCAAGGTCAGTCTGTCCCACAGTACATTCCCCCCAAGGTCAGTCTGTCCCCAGTACATTCCCCCCAAGGTCAGTCTGTCCCCCAGTACATTACCCCCCAAGGTCAGTCTGTCCCCAGTACATTCCCCCCAAGGTCAGTCTGTCCCCCAGTACATTACCCCCCAAGGTCAGTCTGTCCCCCAGTACATTCCCCCCAAGGTCAGTCTGTCCCCCAGTACATTCCCCCCCAAGGTCAGTCTGTCCCACAGTACATTCCCCCCAAGGTCAGTCTGTCCCCAGTACATTCCCCCCAAGGTCAGTCTGTCCCCCAGTACATTCCCCCCCAAGGTCAGTCTGTCCCACAGTACATTCCCCCCAAGGTCAGTCTGTCCCCAGTACATTCCCCCTAGGTCAGTCTGTCCCCCAGTACATTACCCCCCAAGGTCAGTCTGTCCCCCAGTACATTCCCCCCCAAGGTCAGTCTGTCTCCCAGTACATTCCCCCCAAGGTCAGTCTGTCTCCCAGTACATTCCCCCAAGGTCAATCTGTCCCCAGTACATTCCCCCCAAGGTCAGTCTGTCTCCAGTACATTCCCCCCCAAAGGTCAGTCTGTCCCCCAGTACATTCCCCCCAAGGTCAGTCTGTCCCCCAGTACATTTCCCCCAAGGTCAGTCTGTCTCCAGTACATTCCCCCCAAGGTCAGTCTGTCCCCCAGTACATTTCCCCCAAGGTCAGTCTGTCCCCCAGTACATTCCCCCCAAGGTCAGTCTGTCTCCAGTACATTCCCCCCAAGGTCAGTCTGTCCCCTAGTACATTCCCCCCAAGGTCAGTCTGTCCCCCAGTACATTCCCCCCAAGGTCAGTCTGTCTCCAGTACATTCCCCCCAAGGTCAGTCTGTCCCCCAGTACATTTCCCCCAAGGTCAGTCTGTCCCCCAGTACATTCCCCCCAAGGTCTGTCTGACCCCCAGTACATTCCCCCCAGGTCAGTCTGTCCCCCAGTACATTCCCCCCAAGGTCAGTCTGTCTCCAGTACATTCCCCCCAAGGTCAGTCTGTCCCCCAGTACTTTTCCCCCAAGGTCAGTCTGTCCCCCAGTACATTCCCCCCAAGGTCAGTCTGTCTCCAGTACATTCCCCCCAAGGTCAGTCTGTCCCCCAGTACATTCCCCCTAAGGTCAGTCTGTCCCCCAGTACATTTCCCCCAAGGTCAGTCTGTCTCCAGTACATTCCCCCCAAGGTCAGTCTGTCCCCCAGTACATTTCCCCCAAGGTCAGTCTGTCTCCAGTACATTCCCCCCAAGGTCAGTCTGTCCCCCAGTACATTCCCCCCAGGTCAGTCTGTCTCCAGTACATTCCCCCCAAGGTCAGTCTGTCCCCCAGTACATTCCCCCTAAGGTCAGTCTGTCCCCCAGTACATTTCCCCCAAGGTCAGTCTGTCTCCAGTACATTCCCCCCAAGGTCAGTCTGTCCCCCAGTACATTTCCCCCAAGGTCAGTCTGTCTCCAGTACATTCCCCCCAAGGTCAGTCTGTCCCCCAGATATAGAGGAATTTGCCTCCCTGCCCCCTCCAGGTTATAGAAGACCCCCAGCTAGGATTGTTGGGAGGGGGTGATAAGAGGTGACCCCATCCAGATATAGAGGAATTTGCCTCCCTGCCCCCTTTGGTTATAGAAGACCCCAGCTAGGATTGTTGGAGGGGGGTGATAAGAGGGGACCCCCATCCCGATATAGAGATATTTGCCTCTCTGCCCCCTCCGGTTATAGAATATCCCCAGCTAGGATTTTTGGTGGGGTTGATAAGAGGGGACCCCCATCCAGATATAGAGGAATTTGCCTCCTTGCCCCCTCCGGTTATAGAAGACCCCCAGCCAGGATTGTTGGAGGGGGGTAATACTGACACATAATCACACACATAGGTTGGACTCGATGGACTTGTGTCTTTTTTCAACCTCACCTACTATGTAACTATGTAATAAGAGGGGACCCCATCCAGATATACAGGAATCTGCCTCCCTGCCCCTCCAGTTATAGAAGATAACTGCCTAGTAGGATTAAAGGGGTGATAAGGGGGACCCCCATCCAGGAATAGGTGAGGGGTGATAGGAGGGGACCTTTCTAACCCCCCTCTGGTAGAATGGTAGTGTAGTGAGTGAAGACATTCGGAGAGTTACACACACAGCAGATAAGGAGGAAGAAATCCCCGTACAGCTCCGATGTCTGATGGAGCTCTGGGCTGTCACTGCTGCTTCTACTCCCTGCTCTGTCCCCCGGTGGTGGCGAGGATTCACAGGCTGGCTGAATGGCGGGGTGGGGGGGGTTGGACAGCAGGCACCTTGCGGGGGAGACGGTTGTGACTGGAGGTATACTGCTGTGTCCGGGTTAGAGGAGGACAGAATTCCCGGGCACAAGTGTCGAAAACCGGTCAATGTGGTACGGGTGGCAACTCTACCCTCCACACGCCCGCGCCCCCTAGCAACTATTGCAGGACGTGACGTACAGGTACGTGATTGCGCTCAACAGAGCCGACCTGCCGCATTACATGTACCTTAGGCTGTCGACAAGTGGTTAAATAACCACCTGCAGACCAATCACAGTAAATATACTGCTAGCGAGCAGCAGGTACAGGCACGTACATGTATGTGACCAGCCTTCTTCTGGGTCCTTGGGGGGCGTGCATGCATGCGCCCCCTGCTGACCCGTGGACACAGCACAAGTTTGGCAGCAGATTTCAACCGATGATTTTGGCTGAAACCTGCTGATTGGCTGTGTCCAATCACACAATTACAAAACTAGAAACAGGGAACAGTGATCTGGCTTTTTGTCCCTGCAAGGCGGGAAGAAAAAACAGCCAGATCAGAGAGTAAAATCAGCAAACATTACACATTGTTAGGCACACAGTTAATCGCTTGATTGCCCTTAGATGTTAACCCCTTCCCAGCCAGCGTCATTAGTACAGTGACAGTGTATAGTATTATCACCGATCACTGTATTAGTGTCACTAGCGATGTCAGTTAGTGACCCTTCCAGCCAGTGTCTGTTAGCGCCAGATTGCCCGCCACCCAGTCACACAGTCGCTGATCACCGCCTTTACAGTATAGTGTCTATAGCTGCGAAAATTCCATTATGTTATATTATATTTATATATATATATATATATTCCAGTTTGTAGATACTAAACATGAGTGGAAATGTAGCGCTAATATAAGCTGTGTAAAACAGCTAAATAGACCAAAATATAAAATATGAGGAAACATGTAAATATACATATGCAAATTGTAATTGACACACAAACAAGTCCCAATGAGTGGTAAATCAAGAATGAGTCAATGAAAAAAAGGGGGAGAGTGGTGTATGCACCACAAATAAAGGGAGGTGTACATCAAGTTGAAGACATCTTCGTGCAGGCAGTCACCGGGTGTGATATTAACAGCAGGTGTCACAGAAGAGAAAAAATAAATGGGTACTTTTACCGGAACCAATGGATCTGGATGTCAGGCATGGACAGGAATGGCTTCAAGTATCTTGAGATGGTCAGCAGAGAGACTGGAACAGACACAGGTATCATCGAGAGTCAGCCCGGAACCAATGGATCTGGATGTCAGCGACACCCGATCTAACAGGCATGGACAGGAACCGCTTGAAGTATCTTAAGATGGTCAGCAAGGAGACTGGAACAGGTACAGGTATCATCGAG
Organism: Lithobates septentrionalis; assembly: GCA_037952835.1. Lineage (NCBI taxonomy): Eukaryota > Metazoa > Chordata > Amphibia > Anura > Ranidae > Lithobates > Lithobates septentrionalis. The sequence goes on from JBBDGP010003757.1 coordinate 31,771, forward strand.
ACTCAGCCCTTCTCCAATCGAATCACCACAGGGGAATCGGCCCTTTTCTGGAAGGCACCAGAAGTCCGCACTGCATGATGGGAGGTGTAGTCTGTGTAGTCTTTCATGTAAACCAATTATTAGATGCCTATTTTTTGTTTTGTTTTTTGCCAAAGACATGTAGCAGAATACATTTAGAAATTTGTTTTATTTTTATTGGATATATTTTTCAACAGAAAGTAGAAAATAAAAAACCCAGTGATGATCAAATACCACCAAAAGAAAAAATGAAAAACGCATATGTAATTTGCGCCCGCAAACGTAAACAGTGTTCAAATCACACATGTGAGGTATCGCCGCAATCGTCAGAGCGAGAGCAATAATTCTAGTGCTAAACCTCCTCTGTAACTCTAAACTGGTAACCGTTACTTTTTTTTTTTAAGGCGCCGCCTATGGAGATTTTTAAGCACCATAGATTGTTGTCATTCCACGAGTATGCGCAATTTTAAAGCGTGACATGTTAGGTATCTATTTACTCTGCATAACATCATCTTTCATATTGTGCAAAAAAAAAAAAAATGGGGCTAACTTTACTGTTTAGTGTATTTTTTAATTAGTTGAACTGTATTTTTTCCCCCAAAAAACTGCGTTTGAAAGACCGCTGTGCAAATACAGTGTGACATAAAATATTGCAACGGCCGACCATATATATATATATATATATATATATATATATATATATATATATATATATATATAAATATATATATATATATATATATATATATATATATATATATATATATATATATATATATATATATATATATATATATATATATATATATATATATATATGTATATATATTTACTTAGAACCCCCAAACATTATATATATATATATATATATAATGTTTGGTAAAGTAAATATATATATATACATGTATGTATATTGTATGTATATATATATATATATATAATGTTTGGGGGTTCTAAGTAAATATATATACATATATATATATATATATATATATATATATATATATATATACATACAATATACATACATGTATATATATATATATTTACTTTACCAAACATTATATATATATATATATATATATATATATATATATATATATATATAATGTTTGGGGGTTCTAAGTCATTTTCTAGCGAAAAATTTTGATTTTAACTTTTTCAAATTTAAAGTTTTTTTTTTTTTTTTTTTTTTTAAATAAAAAAAAACAGTGATGATCAAACACCACCAAAAGAAAGCTCTTTTTTGTGTGATAAAAATTATATAAATGTAGTTTTGCATACAGTGCTGCATGGCAGCGCAATTTCCAGTTAAAGTAGCGCAGTGCTGAATAGCAATAATTGCCCCGGGTCGTGAAAGGGGGTCAGGTGGTTAAAGATCGTCGCTCTGTATTGTGTTTCAGTCCAACTCTGTGGACCTTTTGTATTTCCCTTTCTTGTGAGTTTTCAACAAAAATGTTTTGAAACAAACAAACATATAAAAAAAAAAAAAATACAGTCAAAGATTTTGAAAATTTCTGTTTTTATTCCTATAATACACGTATATTATGTTTATGGAATATCTGACATAGCTTACAAATATATTTGCACAAGTAGTGACACTCTACAGATACAGAGTACAGTTCTCTATATAGAAAGATATATACAGTATACATATATATATTTTTTTTTCTGTGTCAATAGTTTTATTAGTATTTTCAAATAAAGAGAGTAACTTTGTAAGATTGTGCGGACACAGCCACTTGAGTACAGTACAAGGATAACATTTGGAGATATTAGACAGTACAGTGGAACGTATACAACATGAAATATATATACACATGATGACATAATGTACAGCCGTGGCCAAAAGCTTTGAGAATGACACAAACATTAATTTTCACAAAGTCTGCTGCCTCAGTTTCTATGATGTCAATTTGCATCTACTCCAGAATGGAATGAAGAGCAAACAGATGAATTGCAATTAATTGCAAAGTCCCTCTTTGTCTTGAAAATAAACGCAATCCCATAAAAAAAAAAAAAAAGAAAGAAAGTTTCCACTGATTTTGTGAAGAAGGCTTCAGGGCGCCCAAGAAAGTCCGGCAAGCACCAGGACCATCTCCTACAGTTGATTCAGCTGCGGGATCGGGGGGGGAGGCACCACCAGGGCAGAGCTTGCTCGGGAATGGCTGCAAAAAGGTGTGAGAACATCGGCACGCACAGCGAGGAGAAGACTTTTGGAGGATGGTCTGATGTCACTAAGGGCAGCAAAGAAGCCACTTCTCTCCAGGAAAAACATCGGGGACAGACTGATATTCTGAAAAAGGTCCAGAGATTGGACTGCTAAGGACTGAGGTAAAGTCATTTTCTCTGCTGAATCCCCTTTCCGATTGTTTGGGGCATCCAGAAAAAACCTTGTCCAGAGAAGAGAAGGTGAGCGCTACTATCAGTCCTGTGTCATGCATCCTGAGACCATTCATGTGGGGGGGGGGGGGGGGTTGCTTCTCAGCCAAGGGAGTGGGGGGGCTCACTCACAATTTTGCCATGAATAAATAATGGTACAAAAACCTCCTCTTAGAGCAACTTCTCCCAACCATCCAAGAACAGCTTGGTGAGGAACAATGCCTTCTCCAGCATGATGGAGCACCTTGCCAAAGGGCAAAGGTGATAAATAAGTAGCTTGGGGGAACACAACATGGACATTTTGGGTCCATGGCCAGGAAACTTCCAAGACCTTAATCCCATTGAGAACTTGTGGTCAATCCTCAGGAGGTGGGTGTACAACCCCCCCCCCCCCCCCCACAAATTCTGACAAACTCCAAGCACTGATTATGCAAGAATGGGGGGGCGGCCATCAAAGTCGGGATGTTGCCCAGAAGTTGATTGACAGCATGCCGGGGAGAATTGCAGAGGTCTTGAAAAAGAAGGGCCACCACTGCAAATATTAACTCTCTGCATAAACTTCATGTCATAGTCAATAAAAGCCTCTGACACTTCTGGAATGCTTGTAATTATACTTCAGTACCCCATAGTAACATCTGACACACAGATCTAAAAACACTGAATCTGCAGACTTTGTGAAAATTTATATTTTTGTGTCATTCTGAAAAACTTTTGGCCATGGTTGTACTGCTAAAGGTAATACAGGGATGTTTTAAAAGATAACACAGGGTGCAGAAGAAACACCAGTTATGCTGCATGGCAGGAGGGGGCTCAGTGAAAAGGATTCCCCACCTGCCTACTACACATGTGGAGCTTCCAGGGCTAAAAAATGTGTCTCAGCGATTAAACCAGTCGAGCCGTGGTTTCCAAGTCCTATCAAAGTCTGATAGAGAGCCAGAGTTATCGCTCTTTCATAGGAGTTTTGGAGATGCATGGTGTTGGCAGCTTCTGATAGGTTTAGGGCAAGATCTTTTTTTCAATTGCTAGTTATGGTCAATTTTGCAGCCAGTAAGAGGTTACAATTACTTTGCGGTAAAGGGTTGTTTATAATGGCAAGGCCTGGAATAGGGGCAGTTAAGACACCAGAGATCTCTGAAATAATTTGGAAGATCTTTCTCCTGAAGCTGCGAATACTCTTGCATGACCATAATATGTGGTAAAGATTACCCGTGAAGTGGCAACCTCTCTGGCAGAGTGCAGAACTGTCAGGATAAAACTTCACTGGTTTGTAAGGCGTGAGGCGTGATAGACTCACCCAGGACAGAGGCTTTTGGAGGGGACTGAATGCTAGCCTCTTGCCTACTGACTATGGGCTCTGGCTTTTAAGGGAACACTACTCTTTGTGAGGCGTATGCCTGGGGACCCTTGGAGTAATGTTACTTTGGATTCAAGTCCATGTCTCCCCAAGACACACAGACTCTGGGATCCATGTTAAGGGCCTATATGCCACATTTCCAGCAAGGACTGCTTCACATTGTGGGACTCATAGCAGGCGCTGATGTCATCAGCAAGCCACCTGTCTGGGGTTGTCTCCTATAATGTCTTTATTGCAAGTAGGTCTAGTGGGCCTCCTAAGGGCCTTTCACCTATTGTTATTTGTGCTAATTAACTCAGCTATCGTCTGAAGGTGTTCTGTGTTAATACTTATGATAATGTGTATTGTACCTTCTGAGCTTGGAGCCGGCAAGTCTGACCTGCAATGTGACATCTGAGTCATCCAGGTGGTTATTTAAGGATCCTCTGTGATGGGATTAGCCACAAGTCAGCTGTACGTTGTTAGCTAAATCATTGTGTGATGTTTTGGGTAAATATTTGGGTCATTGTTAATGTGGTGAGTGACCTCCTTCTCAAGTGTATAAAAGCCTGTATTCTCGTTCAAATAAACAGTTCCAGCTTTGCGGCCAAACAAGTCCTGCCTAGTTCTTGGTTGTAATATGTGGCTATAATATCTATATTCAGACTGGAGGAAGTGGTATATGACGGAAGCACTCAAGCGGAGTGTGGGACATTCCGTTACATGAGGTACCACCTAACGTTAATTTGTAGGGTTAGTTCCCAGTGCGTAACGCAGTGAGTGATGTTATATGTGGAGCATATCGCTCTTTGCCATTGAGCATCAGAGAATTAATTGTTCAGATCTGTTTCCCACTTAGCCATGGAGGCCACTGACATTTTTTTTCCCTACTCATCTTTTCTGATTGTTTTTCACTTCTTTTGCACTTAGCTAGGATCAGTATTTACTACTGGTGGCATGAGGCGATACCTGTACCCTATAGAGGTTGCACAGGCAGTCCAAATCCTCCAGGATGGCACATCAATACGTGCCATTGTCAGAAGGTTTGCTGTGTCTCCCAGCACTGTCTCAAGAACATGGAGGAGATAAAAGGAGACAGGCAGCTACTCTAGGAGAGCTGGACAGGGCCGTAGAAGGTCCTTAACCCATCAGCAGAACCGGTATCTGCACCTTTGTGCAAGGAAGTACAAGATGAGCACTACCAGTGCCCTACAAAATGACCTCCAGGAGGCCACTGGTGTGGATGTCTCTGACCAAACAATCAGAAAAATACCTCATGAGGGTGGCTTGAGGGCCCGACGTCTTCTAGTGGGCCCTGTGCTCACTGCCCAGCACCGTGGAGCTTGATTGGCATTTGCCACTGAACACCAGAATTGGCAGGTCTGCCACTGACGCCCTGTGCTTTTCACAGATGAGAGCAGGTTCACCCTGAGCACATGTTACAGACATGAAAGGGTCTGGAGAAACTGTGGAGAATGTTATGCTGCCTCTAACATCATTCAGCATGACCGATTTGGTGGTGGGTCAGTGATGGTCTGCGGAGGCACATCCATGGAGAGAAGGACAGATTTTTACAGGCTAGACAATGTCACCCTGACTGCCAGGTATTGGGATGAAATACTTGGACCTATTATCAGACCCAACACTGGAGCAAGTGGATCCTGGGTTCCTCCTGGTGCACAACAATGCCTGGCCTCATGTGGCAAGAGTATGCAGCCAGTTCCTGGAGGATGAAGGAATTGATACCATTGAATGGCCCCCATGCTCGCCTGACCTAAATCCAATAGAACGCCTCGGGAACATTATGTTTTGGTCCATCCGACGCCGCCAGGTTGCACCTCAGTCTGTTCAGGAGCTCAGTGATGCCCTGGTCCAGATCTGGGAGGAAATACCCCAAGACACCATACGTTATCTCAGTGGAGTTGCTATGGGGGTGCGGGGGGTGCAGCCCGCACCGGGTGACACCCGCCAGAGGGGTGACACCAGGGCCGCCGCTAAATGCTATAGCTTGCAGCGGAGTGGCACGAGCAGGGGATTCAGTCGTGTGGGGGAGGCTGCTATAACACTCCCCAACTGTCACTCAGGGATCTCCTCCAATATCTCCCGTGGCAGCCGTGTTAGGTGGGCGGAGCTGGGGGTGTGGCCGCCTCCTCCACTCCTCCCACAGACCCCTTCACGCTGATCCCACAGCTGAAGGAGATAGAGCCGAGGACAAAGCCCCGCCCACTCGCCCGGGTCTTCATCTGCAAGCATGAGGTATGGTATAAGCTACTGCACAGCACACTGTCACACAACCCTACCTGCCTGGTACCACCCCCAACCTGCCCTGTGCCATCCCCAACCTGCCCTGTGCCACCCCAAACTGCCCTGTGCCACCCCAACCTGCCCTGTACCAACCCCAACCTGCCCTGTACCACCCCAAACTGCCCTGTACCACCCCAAACTGCCCTGTGTCACCCCAACCTGCCCTGTGCCACCCCAAACTGCCCTGTGCCACCCCAACCTGCCCTGTACCAACCCCAACCTGCCCTGTACCACCCCAAACTGCCCTGTACCACCCCCAACCTGCCCTGTACCAACCCCAACCTGCCCTGTACCACCCCAAACTGCCCTGTGTCACCCCAACCTGCCCTGTGCCACCCCAAACTGCCCTGTAACAACCCCAACCTGCCCTGTACCACCCCAAACTGCCCTGTGCCATCCCCAACCTGCCCTGTGCCACCCCAAACTGCCCTGTGCCACCCCAACCTGCCCTGTACAAACCCCAACCTGCCCTGTACCACCCCAAACTGCCCTGTACCACTCCCAACCTGCCCTGTACCAACCCCAACCTGCCCTGTACCACCCCAAACTGCCCTGTGCCACCCCAACCTGCCCTGTGCCACCCCAAACTGCCCTCTAACAACCCCAACCTGCTCTGTACCACCCCAAACTGCCCTGTACCACCCCCAACCTGCCCTGTACCAACCCCAACCTGCCCTGTACCACCCCAAACTGCCCTATACCACCCCCAACCTGCCCTGTGCCACCCTAACCTGCCCTGTGCCACCCCAAACTGCCCTGTAACAACCCCAACCTGCCCTGTACCACCCCCAACCTGCCCGAGACCACCCCCAACCTGCCCTGGACCACCCCAACCTGCCCTGGACCACCCCAAACCTGTCCTGTACCACCCGTAACCTGCCCTGTACCACCCCAACTTGCCCTGTACCACCCTCAACTGCCCTGTACCACCCCAAACCTGCCCTGTACCACCCGCAACCTGCCCTGTACCACCCCAACCTGCCCTGTGCCACCCCAAACTGCCAATATACCAATCCAACCTACCCCATACCACCCCAACCTGCCACTATACCACTCTCTAATACCCTAACCTGTCCTGTGTCACCCCAACCTGCCCTGTGCCACCCCCACCTCCTCTGTACCACCCCCAACCTGCCCTGTACCACCCCCAACCTGCCCTGTACCACCCCCAAACTGCCCTGTGCCACCCCAAACTGCCAATATACCAATCCAACCTATCCCATACCACCCCAACCTGCCACTATACCACTCTATAATACCCTATGAACAATTAGGAGAAGAAAAGTGGGACTTTAAATGAAGCATGTTATTGAGAATAAGGAAATTGCATGTGAATTAATAAGATTGATTTGGATTTAATTTGATGTCATTAACCCCTAGGGGTAGTCCACGATTATTAAGCATAAACTGATAAAATCATAAATATATAGATATATATATATATATATATATATATATATATATATATATATAATATATATTATAATATATATATATATATATAATATGATTTATACAGATATAATCATAAAGATTAATGTATGTATTGATAATCAAAGAATCTTTTGTGCAAACAATTCAATGGACATCCATTGATGCAGTTCATAACAGAAATACATTTCCAATCAAAATTAACATAACAAAACCAATGTTTTTTCGAGTCTGTACTTATACCATGTGATTTATGTTAATTTTGATTGATACATCATATTGCGACAGGTCGCTTCTTCTAAATTTCTATAATACCCTAACCTGCCCTGTGCCACCCGAACCTGCCCTATACCACCCCAACCTGCCACTATACTGTTCTATACTACCCTAACCTGTTACTATACCACCCTATACTATCATTTACAGGGGCTGGCTTTGGGTGCGCCCCATGATCGTGCGCTGCCTGCAGGGTGCTGGGCAGCCTAGGCAGGAGGGGGGGTGACACCATATTTTATCGCACCAGGTGACACCAACCCTAGTGACGCCACTGTGTTATCTAATTAGGAGCATACCCCGACGTTGTCAGGCATGCATACAAGCACATGGGGGCCTTACAAACTACTGAAGACCATTCTGAGTTGTTGCAATGAAATTTCAGCAAATTGGACTAGCCTGCTGCATCATTTTTTCACTTTGATTTTCGGGGTTTCTTTGAATTCAGCCCTCTGTAGGGTGATCATTTTCATTTCTATTAAACAATGTGGCATCCTTTTGTTCCTAACACATTATCCAGTCCATACCAGTATAGATCCTAAAACATTATCCAGTCCATACCAGTATATATCCTCACACATTATCCAGTCCATACCAGTATAGATCCTAAAACATTATCCAGTCCGTACCAGTATAGATCCTAAAACATTATCCAGTCCGTACCAGTATAGATCCTAAAACATTATCCAGTCCGTACCAGTATAGATCCTAAAACATTATCCAGTCCGTACCAGTATAGATCCTAACACATTACCCAATCCATACCAGTATAGATCCTAAAACATTACCCAGTCCATACCAGTAAAGGTCCTAACACATCACCCAGTCCATACCAGTAAAGATCCTAACACATTACCCAAGCCATACCAGTATAGATCCTAACACATTACCCAGTCCGTACCAGTATAAATCCTAACACATTATCCAGTCCATACCAGTATAGATCCTAAAACATTATCCAGTCCGTACCAGTATATCCTAACACATTACCCAGTCCATAGCAGTATAAATCCTAACACATTACCCAGTCCATACCATTATAGATCCTAACACATTACCCAGTCCATACCAGTATAGATCCTAACACATTACCCAGTCCATACCATTATAGATCCTAACACGTTATCCAGTCCATACCAGAATAGATCCTAACACATTATCCAGTCCATACCAGTATAGATCCTAACACATTACCCAGTCCATACCAGTATAGATCCTAACACATTACACAGTCATATAATATAAAAGTCTACAGATCCATCTGAACATTCAAGCAGAGATCTTCCTTTAATTATCTTGGCAATCAACCTTTGGCACCACTTGGTATTTTACACCGAAATCTTCATTGTAGAGGCACGTTGTCTGCTCCCATGTGCTGATTCCTCTGAGGTGGTGTTTTTGATAAGTGTTCACTAAATGTTATTTGTAGGAGCTCTGCAATAGAATGTCTCACCTTATCCTTCATATCTTTCCCCATGAAGACGTAGAGAATTGGGTTGATGCAACTATTGAACATGGCCAAAGCCTGCGAGAACAGATCTAGGATGATCACTACATCACTTTTAGTGTATATCAGGATTACACCCATTATATGGTAGGGGGCCCAGGTGATGAAAAATGCGACTATGATCCCTAAAGACACCTTGATGATTTTATTACCAACTTCTTCAAATCTATTGTGCAATATAAAAGCCACAGAAATGTAACAAGTAGAAATGATTAAGAATGGAAGCAGAAAACCAAAAACCATATGGTTGTAAGTGGTGAGCTTTCTCATGTCCTCCTCAGGAGAGCATAAAGTTCTGTTATCAGAAGTGTTGAAATTTTGGTGCAGGACTTTAGGTAGACACATCATGGAGGACAAGGTCCAAATAGCCAAGCATGCCATCCACGCCGTTCGTACTCCTCTGTGATTTCGGGCCCAAATGGGTAGGGCAACCAGAATGCAACGATCAACACTGATAGCCACCAAGGTGAAGACGCTGGTGAACATGTTTAAATGACCGATGAAGGGTATCATCTTGCAGAGCACAGGACCGTATAGCCAATCTGGGTAGAAGAACTGCACTATAACGAATGGGAGAGACAGGCAGCAGATAATATCAGCCACAGCAAGGTTCCAAAACCAAATGGTAGCCATGGTCCACTTCATCTTCACTCCTGTAACCCAAAGCACCAGAGCATTGCCGGGGACACCTACGAGGGTTGTGAAACAGAAAACCAGGACTGAGCACAAATGATTATGGTTGTAAAAGCTGTTTGTTCCCGTATCACTGACGTTGGACATCTTGTTCTTCTGTAAAGACATCAAAAGTTATTGCATCCATGTGGTTATTATTCAAACAGGCGTCATCAAATGTAATATATTTACATGTTATTACGGGTCATGATGGAGTTCTGTAACTAGTGTTGAGCTAGTTGGTCTGAACCAAGGGAGAGTATCACATGACAGGAGGCTCAATTAGCTGTAGCCGTGGAAGTCCTCACCCCCACATAACAAATGGGGGGGGGGGGGGGTGCTGGTGACGTCATTGAACCATTATGGCCATGTATATGAGGCGTGTGTATTGTTCATTGGCATTGTGCAAATATGGCTGTGCTAAGTCAATGATGTCACATGACAGTCTCACGTGAGTTTGGGCCAAACTGAGCTCAGCGCAAACCCATGTGGGATGCTGGTGACATCATTGACCCATTAAGACCACATGGACATATATTGTTCATTGGCATTGTCCAAATATGGTCATGCTAAGTCAATGATGTCACCAACATGCCTGCCCCTTTGTTATATGCGGGTGTGGGGAATTCCATGACCGCAGCTGATTGGGCTGGCAGCCTGCTGTCATGTGACAGTCTCACGTGAGTTCGGGCCAAACTGAGTTCAGTGCAAACCCACGTGAGACTGTCACATGACGGGAGGCCCAATCAGCTTGTGGGTGGGGCCAGCAGTAGGATATGTTATAACTAAGAAACTGCCCTAGATGAGATCCAATCAAAACGTATGAATACCCAATGGGTGTTACATGACTTGAATGAAGATTTGCACTAAATAAATAAAAGAATCACTGTACTCCCCAATGTTCTCTCACAGCAGTGTCGTAAATAATCACATAAAAAAAAAAACTTGAATAGTCCGTATTAATGAGGAGTAATCAGCTGATAATGCTGTTGGTCAGTGAAAGGTCACAATATGAGAAAGTCTCTCCTTCATTTACAAAGGTTACATCACAAATGAAAGACACCGGAGAAAATAGTGATATGGATAGGACAGTCCTTCACCTAGAAAAACACAGCCTCTTACCAGCTGCCCAGATCGCTTATCAGGAGATCAATTCCGCCTTTTAGCGTATGACCCAGCCACATTCTCTAGATAAACCGATATGGTGTCACCTCTCCTTCTCTCCAAATATTTTCCAAATAGCTCACAGACAGTAACTCACAGACAGCCATCAACAATTCTCCAGCACAGAGGTTGTTAGTACCTTTAAAGCCAATAGTCAATTTGCCAGTCAAAAGGAAGCCAATCCCTTTACAGACTACTCGCGTTTGCCTTGTCCGCTTTCAGCTGATGCTAGGCGACAAGAGAGCCCTGAGCACGCCACTTCGTGGTCAGGCGGCCTAGAAGGATTCAGGAAACAATGGCGCCAACGACCTCGCACACTGACTGACACCACGGCTGCCCAGCAACGATTGTTGGGCATCTGCACAGCTGGTAAGAGGCTGTTTTTTTCTAGGCGAAGGACTGTCCTATTTACATCACTATTTTCTCCGCTGTCTTTCATTTGTGATGTAACCTTTGTATATGAAGGAGAGACTTTCTCATATTGTGACCTTTCACTGACCAACAGCATTATCAGCTCAATACTCTTCATTAATATGGACTTTTCAAGTTGTTTTTTTTTTTTTTAATGATGTGATTATTTACGACACTGCTGTGAGAGAACATTGAGGAGTACAGTGATTCTTTTATTTATTTATTGCAAATCTTCATTCAAGTCATGTAACACCCATTGGGTATTCATACGTTTTGATTGGATCTCATCGTTTCTTAGTTATAACATTTTGCTTATTGTGGGTATCTCACATTTTTAACTGCTGCATGATCATATTATTTACATCTTTTGAAACAGACGGGTGGATACACTCTTTTCTCGTCTGGGAACTTCTTTCAGACAGCGCTGTATCATTTATAATTTTTTCCAGCAGTAGGATACCCTGGTTAAGGAAGCAGCTTACACAGAGTCCACGAAGGGTTAACAGTTATAGTATTTAGAAGAATGCAAGTTAAAGGGAAACAAGGTTGTTACTTATGGCAACAGGTGTAGAACACTGGAAGTCACATGTACGAGAATGCTTGCAGTAACAGGTGTAGTATCGCTTCCAGTATCACTTGCAGTAACAGGTGCAATAACAGGTGCAGTATCGCTTGCAGTAACAGGTGCAGTATCGAATGACCACCGAATGATGGCCTGGTAGACCAAGAATCAAACGATGAATGGTTCAAATTTTTCAATGATAAGGGCCTGGAACTCATAGGGTTCCTGTTAGAAAGGAAACAAAGAAAAAATAAGAAAATAGACCAGAATATTGCTGACCTGAGAGAAGAATTGGAACCGCACAAAGATACTACCGAATTTAACACCCTAATGACCCAATTAAATAAAGACCTCGTTAAAAAAGATAAAGAGGTCCAACAGAGGAAAAGCAAGAAGCACATTAGAGACACCAATGATTTCCACAATGACCAAGTCTTCAAATGGCAAAGCCAGCTAGGTAAAACTGAAAGTTCATCCACATATTCTACACCAGAAAAAATAGTAAGAATGTACTCTCAACAATATAATGAACAACCTAGGCCAACTATGGAAAACACAAGATACCAAGACCCCAGAGAAGCAAATTGAGTGATGACCCCAGGACATAGAGATAATGATAGGAGAAACATAGAATATCATGCGAACACCCCATACCGAAACGAGAGGAGACCCCAACACAATTACCGGACACCGCAAAATGGAGGAAGAAAGCAACATTACTGGAAAAATAATAGAAGGCCCCAGAATAGGAATAATTTGCATAGACCACCTTATGGAGAACGAGATTACAGGGGACTACCATACGATCAGAGGGATCAGAGAAGACCCATACAAGAATATAGATATAACAGAGAATCGGGATATGAATATTATAGACCAAGGGACAGGAGCCCCATCCAGGAATACGGATATGAAGAGAGAAGGGGACCAACACAGAGGAATTAGCGGCAAGATGAACGAAGTCCGTTCCCCACGTACAATTACTACGCCCCCTTGATGAGTAGAGAAGGAGAAGAAAGACCAGGTAGACCATACACCCCCTATTATGGGGACCAAGATTTTAACAAATCTTTTTTAGACCGGAACAGAGAAAATCACCCAGTGAGAAACTCAGACGAGATGCGAGCTTCAAGAAAAAGTCCAGAAAGAAGAGAGGACGAAGGGCCGGAAAGAGACAACAAAAGAAAAAGAGAGTAAGAGGAGAGGGTATCTTCAACCTTAGTGGTCAGGAATTGACACACGAAGAGGTTGGAGTATTAGACAAAGGGTTGAAATATGCACCCACAAAAAATCTCAACAAATTTGAAACATATATCGGTATTCAGAAATTTGTGCGCAAATTGAATATTCAAAAATTCTTAGCAGGTAATCCTCCAATACCCAAACTGGCAGTGTCCAGAAATGATGACGTTTTACACAGTTCACCAAGGAACAAATCTATTTTTAATCCCCCAATCAAAGATAATAAACACATTGATGTTTTTAAGAAAATTGTTTTATAAGAGATCAAAGATCTGAAGATAAAAAAGAGAGAGGAACCTAATTTTATTAAAAATGGTATCCGGAAGCTGACAAAAAGGCGAGATATTGTGATCCGGCCAGCAGATAAGGGAGGTGGTATCGTGATTCTCTTGAAAGAACAATACCATAACTCAATGACTCAGATGCTGGATGATACCAAGACGTAAACGAGGAAACTAGCTAAATGGGACTTTAAATGAGGACATTTGAAAAAATGTACCTCCATCCCCAAAATGTATACAACAAAAGGAAAAAGGAGGGTTTTGGGACTTTGAATGAGACATGCAGCTGGGAAGGAAACACAACATAATAATAGAAAGGATATCCAATGAGTGCACCGTATATGCGACCGCATCATGTTGCATAGTAACAAGTTGATATACAGTCAAATAAAATAAAACACGGAAGCTTTATTGAATAGTCAATTACATAGTCTTAAAAACGTCATATAACAGCATGATGGTATGGCAGCCTATTATAGTCATAATGGTACCATAATACAAAATCATCAGACTACTATTCGCATGTAGCTGCATCATAATATCAGTAATGTCTGATGAGTGGACCATATTGGTGACAAAATAGCCTGCATATACACATAATCATATAGTAAAACATATAAGTACACGTTCCATAAAGCTGATCCAAAATAACAAAATAACCCAGCAACAGAGCAGCATGATGTGAATCGCAATGGTGAGGTAAAAATTTTTTTGTGTACATTTACACCCTCGACAGGCTTACACCCTCGATGCCCTCCACCCACCTACTTAGGTTCTTTGTAAGTAATTTACTACGGTCTAAAGTTACCACTGCTACTTTAAGATCTTACTGCCAAAAACATTCTCTTGCCTGTCCTGTGGTCAACCCCCTAACATCTCCCTATACATATCTTTTTATAGATAGCTACTTTGCATCTGCTCCTGAAGATTGGAAAGATCCATGAAACGCGTCGAGCTTTTAGATGCTATTCACATTAACAACCTCCCTATAGCTCCAACTCATTATGCCGTTTGGATTTCACCAATTATAATTATCATTATTTACTGTGAAGACACACAACTATTAGCTTGAATCCGATTTTTACCTCACCATTGCGATTCACATCATGCTGCTCTGTTGCTGGGTTATTTTGTTATTTTGGATCAGCTTTATGGAACGTGTACTTATATGTTTTACTATATGATTATGTGTATATGCAGGCTATTTTGTCGCCAATATGGTCCACTCATCAGACATTACTGATATTATGATGCAGCTACATGCGAATAGTAGTCTGATGATTTTGTATTATGGTACCATTATGACTATAATAGGCTGCCATACCATCATGCTGTTATATGACGTTTTTAAGACTATGTAATTGACTATTCAATAAAGCTTCCGTGTTTTATTTTATTTGACTGTATATCAACTTGTTACTATGCAACATGATGCGGTCGCATATACGGTGCACTCATTGGATATCCTTTCTATTATTATGTTGTGTTTCCTTCCCAGCTGCATGTCTCATTCAAAGTCCCAAAACCCTCCTTTTTCCTTTTGTTGGATACCAAGACGTATACTATGTTACTGAAGAACCCCGTATTCAGCTGCCGGAAGGCACTTGAACAGATTGTGCACTTGGGGGTAAAGAAATCCATATTGAATAAAAAAGAAGCAAGATTTCTCATACCAGATTCCTGTCGCACGCCAATCATATATCTATTAACGAAAATTCATAAAAACAGATCGGACCCACCACCGAGGCCGATAGTAAATGGCATAGAGTCATTGAACTCTAGGATGGGACAGTACATTGACTTTTTTCTACAGCCAGCGGTTCAAAAGACAGAAGCATATCTGAGAGATACTAAACAGATGCTGCAAATTATGGAAAATTTTCCAGGAGGAGATAGATCATGGGTTCTGGCCACTGCGGATGTATCATCCCTATATACGGTGATCCCCCACCATCGAGCTTGTGAAGCCGCCAAATGGGGCTTAAGGAAATATACCAAGCTCCCATGTATGCAGAGAAAGTTTCTGACAAAATGCCTTGAATTTAGTCTCAAGAACAACTATTTTTGGTACAATAAGATTTATTACCATCAACAAACGGGAGTTGCAATGGGAGCAAGATTTGCCCCGAGCATAGCTGGCCTCTTCATGGCAAAATGGGAGGAGGAAAATGTCTTTAAAGATCGTCCAAAGGAACTAATGATATACAAAAGGTATATTGATGACATTTTTATACTATGGGACGGTGAAGCAAGTGAGTTGACAGAGTTCCTTAAAAAACTGAATATTAATGACAGAAACATTGAACTAACTTGGGACATCAGCAAGAATAAAATCAACTTTCTGGACCTGGAGAATACACTTGAAAATTCTACACTTAGCACTAAAACGCACTTTAAGAGCGTTGATAGGAACAACGCTCTTCCAATAGAAAGTTGTCATAATAAGAACTGGGTTTTTAATATCCCAAAAGGCCAATTAATGCGGATAAAAAGAAACTGTACCAAAATAGAGACGTTTTTTGAACAAGCCGAAAAAATGGGAGAGAGGTTTATCTCAAAAGGCTATGATCGCCAATTTATTAAGTTCAAAATTACCAAAATCTCTAGGATTGATCGGAAAGAACTGATTAAAGAAAAGGATACACAAAAAAAACTCAGTAGAGGGAATACCGCTGGTCTTTTTGATTTTAATGTGCAACACAAAAGAATTGAGAGGATAATCAAATGCCATTGGCATATCCTGCTGGCAGATAGACAGCTATATTGTGAAGGAATGTGATGTAGATAATAATAATAATAATAATCTGAAAATGTCTATTTTCTTATGTGTATACATATTTTTCTCCTTACTCATTATATAAGTATACAGGTTTGCTCTGTTCCTATATTTTCTCAAAATAGCGGGTACCCCCTACATCCCACACATCAGAAGAACGCGGAACTGAAGATAAAACCAAGGACAGCCAAACCTCGTTATGAAGATTCTCCATCTTCTTTTCTATCTTAACCAATGAGATGTACCTATTAGACTAACATAGCAATGACGTATTTTTGTGTATAAAACATTAGCACCGCCTTGAATAAATTAGAAGTGTAAAACGTAACGGTGCTGAGCGTGTCTCAATTAGATACAGTTAGTCTCAATTAGAGACAGCAGCAGATAACCCTGGGCTCGATTGGAGCTCTTAATCATTTCCATAACAGATGGTGCCGAAACCCGGGACCTCAGGCTACAGTCGAAGCTATACCGCGATAAGCATTCGAGCGTTAATTGAAAGATGAGAGGGGGTTTGCGCAGCCCTAACAGTACCGGTAAGTTGATTTATATTCTTACCACTGTACGACTTTCTTATCTTTCGGTTGACCGCTGGATTCTATCGGTATGCTGAGACTGTCTTAGAGGCAGGTAACTCCTCGCCTGAGGTTGTTTTAACGAACCTGCCAATGGGTTTCTGCTGTCTGTATTTGTTCACTGTCTGCCATTCTTTGGGCTACGAAACTCAGCAGTCTAAAAGTGCTACATGTGTGTTCTCATCTCCAGACGAGCTGTCGGCCTCTGGAGTGAGATGGGTTATTGTAGCAGACGGTTATAGGACGGGTTACTCAAGGGTTTGTCGGACCTTTGAGGGAAATCTCAGCTGCTGGAGCCCCCCGCAGTCTGAAAGCGTTACAGTTGTCTCACCCCCAGATGAGCTGTCGGCCTCTGGGAGTAACTGTAATGACGACCTTTAACTGGGTTTAAGGGGAGTTGTCTGCCCCTGAGGTTACCTTAGCCTGCTGAAATTTTGCAGTTCGAAGAGTGGCAGGTGTAATGTCCTGTCGTGAGTGTATTTGTGGTTTACTGTTTGCTATACACGAGAGGGTTTGGGGACTGGTTAAGGTCGGAGGGGGGGGCTGCCTGGGGGATCTGTTGGGTCGCGGGCCGTTGCTCCTCACTACCCCTGATGTGTTTGTTCTTGTTCTGAGATTAACCATACATTACAGGGTTATAGCAGACAGTAGCAGCTAGGAGCGCAGTCTTATGTGCCCCCACCCAAGGAATTTGTTGATAAGGAGCAGTGAGAAAGAATATTAACCCCTTGGTTGTACGTATTCTCCTCTCAAGCCGTTAGCCAAGAAACAGAGAGAGAAAAGAATGTGATATTGTAAAGAAGGAGAGAAGAAGATGTTGAAATAGTTAACAAAGTTGAACGAAGTGGCGAAAGTTATGTTGCTAAAGAAACAGGGAGAAAAATCCTGTGTGATAAAGAAAATTGGATAAAGGAAGTTAAGAAAGATGGCGATTGTATTATGTATGTGTATCACAGAGCTGATGATATGTTGGAACTTGAAACAAAAGGAGGGGAGGGACAGCACTGCCCTCCGTCTAACAACCACTCCTTTCTCACCACCCAAGCACAACCCACTGTGACAACTCAGCCCGGCGGCCATCTTAGTGCACCCATGTCTTCACTTTCTACCCAGCCCAGTGCACTTCCTGCCGGTGGCCATCTTGGTACACCCAGTAAGCTTAAACAGCCTGTACCCAGCCCTCCCTGTTTTAAACCAGGATGGTTCATACCACACATCTGTCTTCCCCAATACGGGAGCATCACATTCCCAGGCCGGATATGTTAATGGTGAAGAAGCATCTGAGTGGGAAGCCCAACAGCAGGCAGCAAGGTCACCCACTGATTTAACCCCCAATCCGGCTCCGGACTCACAGTTCCGAGAGGATCTCAAACAGATGCTGGCAACCGTAAGGAGTAATGCCCCTTGCCAGCCCCCACCCCAACAACAGTCTCGGTTACCAGAAGGGGCACCATTGATGTATGTCGCTTTTACTCCATCACAAGCAGAGGCCTTAGTGACAAGTCTGCCTGACCCAGAGAAGCAGCCAATTCCCTTCTACCACAGGATAGTGCAGATAGAAGAAACTTACTCAGCTGCCTGGAGAGACTTGATCAGCCTATGCCAAATCAAAGCAGGACATGTCTTTTGGCCAGTCATACAGACAGCCTTCAATGATTCCAGCCTGACAAGTGCCAGTTCCTACATCTCAGGAGTGGAGTTCTGTGCACAACTCCACGACTGGGCAAAGGAGAAGTTGACGGATCAGACCACCACAATCCAAGATATTACCCAAGATAAAGGGGAGTCTGAAGAAGTATCATGCTAGACTCGTACAGGCCTTTGATGATCTGAGTTTCTCCCACTATGAAAAGAGACACACACGTTTCCTGCGTGGGAGTGGATGGGGTGCCCCGCTCCAGTCCATTTGAGGAGCCACTCCAAGTGGGGACATTTCCTAATTTGCTTGCTAGATTTGTGGCGTCCTCTACATGTCCCTTGAATCTACTAGGAGCTGATGTGTTGTCCGGACTACAGGCCTCAATCAGGACACGCCTGAAGGGGGGATGAAGTTACATACTCCCCTATCTTTAGAAGACTAATCTGCTTTGTGTTCTCTGCCTCTCCTGATGACACTTAATGAAGCAAAAACTTCAAGATCAATACTGCAGGAAGTACTTGACAGAATCCCTGCGTGCCTATGGTCCACAGGACCGGAAGACAACGGTCACTTAAAGGTGCCACCAGTTTCAGTCAAGCTAAAAGAGGGCGCATCATTGCCCTGGAAACCACAATAACCCCAAGAAGAGAATCCTAAAAGAGAACCAGGTACCTGCTGTGGATGCCTTTGACTGCAAAGTACCTCACAGAGGTGGACCTTACAAACGCTTTCTTCAGTGTCCACCCTCACCCCTCCTGCTGGTACCTTTTTGCATTCATCCACAGAAAGAAACGGAAACATACCTAAACAATGGTGCCACAAGGGGCACAGAACTTTCCAAGCCAGTTTGCAAAAGCTATGGCTATCATCCTTGACACATGACAAGAGGAACACCCGGAAGTGATTCTCTTCCAACATGTTGATGACCTTCTCCTTTGTGTAGCTGACTTACCCCCTGTTGAAGTCACCTCAGAAAGCCTGTTGTGCTATCTTGCCAACCAGGGGTGCAAAGTCTCAAAGCCCAAATTGCAGTGGTGCTCAACACCTGTCATTTTCCTTGGACACTGTTTGTCCCATGGGACAAGACACCGCACTGAAGACAGGGTGCAAGTAATCTCTGATATCTCACTGCCACAAGGCCAGAAATCCCTTCATGCCTTCCTTGGACTAATTTCCTAGTGCAGAGCATGGATTCCAGAAGCCTTCCTACTGATGCTCTGCAATCAGACCCTTCCAGATGTATCCTGAAGATATATCTAAGTTTGAGGCCCTCAAGTGTGCCATCTCGGGCGCTAGAGCTCCCAGCCTACGACAAAACGCTCAAGCTCTTTGTATCCGAACGTCTGGGACATGCTGCAGGTGTACTCACCCAATCACACGGCATCAGCCTACGCCCCATAGGATATTATTCCTGTCGGCTGGATGCGGTAGCAAGAGGAGGCCTATTGTGTCTGCGAGCTGGCTTTGCTATACAAGCCTTGCTTGACAAAACTTTGAACTTGGTCCTCGGACACTGCCTCGTTCTGCTTGCTCCCCATGACGTTGTTGCCATATTCATCCGCAGCATCCAGCCGAAACACTTGTTCACTACCAGACACTTGAGACTCCTGTGTTCCCTCCTACTGGACAGCATTACTCTATTAAGTTGTCAAACACTGAACCCTACCACCCTTCTTCCACTTTTCGAGGGGGGAAAGGAGGAGGAGGAGTAGAGTCTTAACTTGTCACCCCATGACCACACAGGACACGCGGTCACCACTGAAAACACTGTTCTACAAGCTGAAGCCTTACCACTGGTGATGTCTGCACAGGAGGCAGAGCTGTAAGCACTTACTACAGCACGTAAATGGGCAGAGGGAAAAAGAAAAAGAAAAAGAGCCAACTCTTTTATGCTCAAGATATGCTTTCAGCATTGCCCATGATAATGGTGTTATCTAGGACAGAGGATTCCTGATGGCTGCAGGAACACCTGTGAAAACTTGATTGATGCCTTGCTTCTCACAACCCAAGTGACTATTATGAGTAAAAGCACACGACAAACTGAACTCAAAGGAAGCTCGAGGCAATCATCTAGCCAATTCAGCTGCCAAACAGACAGCTGGTGGTCCACGGGAAGTGGACAGCAGGGTGGTAGAAGAAGACCACCCTGTGCTTACCTTACAAACTCTCCCAGTGGACAGAGTTTATCTAAAAGAACTACAGGAAACAACAAGTCCGGATAAGAAGGAAAGCTGGAAACGGAGAGGAGCAACTCTCAGGAATGGACTATTCGAGTGCAACAAGAAGCCTTGTCTACCCAGGAGTATGTACCCAGCCGTGGTGCAATGGGCACATGGAGCTGCCCACTTGACAAAGACTTTTATGAACTCTCTTATCAACAAGTGTTGCACCAAGAGTTACTCCACTGACCGACAACTTCTGCAGATAATGCATTATCTGCACCAAATGTAACCCAGGACGCACAGAAAAAAAACACAGAAGAAGCACCTGGCAAAATCCCTATACCCCATTCCAGAGGATGCAAATTGATCATTCTCAAGTGCCAAGAAGTGGCAGATTCGAAAACGCCCTAGTGGAAGTGGTCATGACTGCCAGGACCACAGCTAAGAAACTACTGAGTGAGATAGTATGTAGATTTGGGGTCCCAGAGGTGATATTGAGAGATCAGGGACCAGCCTTAACAGCAACCCTTACAAAAGAGATTTGGGCAGCACCGGGGGTTCAGTTGGCACTACACACCCCATACCACCCTTAAAGTAGCGGGAAGGTAGAAAGGATGAATGGGACACTAAAAACAGGATGTTAAAGATGGCCCAAGAGACTAACATGAGTTGGCCAGACAGTTAGCCCATTGCCCTGTTCAGTGTCAGACACACCCCCGGGGGAAACATGCCCTATCCCCTTATGAAATTTTGTTTGGTTCAGTTCCCAGACTTGGTTGTTACTTTCCACAACAGTTACAGTTGCAGTCTGATGTGTTGACTAATTATGTAACCACTTTATCACGAGAATTAACCTGAATGCATGTCCAGATGTTTTCTTCCATTCCAGATCCTGAATTAGATACAGGAACACACCAACTACTGTCTGGAGATCCTTGAGCCAAGATATGATGGTCCATTCCAAGTTTTGCTGACCACAGCCACCTCAGTCAAGTTGGCCAGGAAGAACACCTGAATGCACGCTTATCACTGCAGGAGAGCGTGTTTTCGGGTGCTGCATATTCTTTTTCTGTTTGATCCAGAGGGAATCTGGACCAGTGAATGTGCCCTTGCAAAGGTCATTATGCCCCCCCCCCATATCCTAACCGAAGATACCCCTGATACATACACTGACCCAGCACACAGTCAGAGGAGGAAGCGAGCAGCTCTCTCCGGAAGCTTTGACCCTCATGTATACATAGATGTCATAGGGGTTCCAAGGGGGGTCCCTGATGAGTTTAAAGCCAGGGACCAGGTAAAAGCTGGTTTTGAGTCTTTGATCCCCATAACAACTGTCAGCAAGAATGTAGATTGGATTAACTAGATGTCATGGTTATGCAATAGAGTTTGTCGATCAGCATACCTGTCTCCATGTGTTCATCTCTAGAGACCAGCTGACCCTCACCTGACTGCTTTGTAACCTCTCCTCTAAGCATGGCCCCACCCCAGGCCCTATCAGGGAACCCTATATTAACCTGTGCACTGCAAGCCAGCAGTGCTGATCAACCACTGTGTGTTAGCCTCTGTGTGTACTTGCTGTGTTTCCTACATCTGATTCCTGTTACTGAACTTGGCTTGTCCCTTACTTTCCTTGTTGTTCCAGCCTGCTGCCTCCTTCCTCTTCTCCTGTAGTCTACCGTGAGCGTGAGCTGTGAGACCCTGGGGGCCGTGACCTGGAGCCAGACTGCAGCGCAGTCCATCCTCACCACTAGAGGCTCTGGTGAACACCTGCTGCCTCTTAGACTCCGCGCCCTGGGGAATCTATGCTCTAGCTCCCAGTGGGATCTGTGTCAGTGATCCAGTAGACCTGCTTCCTGAACCTCCCAGGGTTCAATTTGCAGCAGTCTGCCGTAGGGTCCACTACCTTGCGGTGCACTCCTGATCCCAACGGTGTGCATCTGTCACCCAGCCTCTAGGTGACCTGGCACTACACATATTATAACCAACAGAGATTTGTAAATTACACTAAAAATGCCCTCCAGGGAATTGCTGACTAGTTAGCTCCCACTTCCTACATGACATTCCAGGACCGGATGGCCTTAGACATGCTGCTAGCTGGGAAAGGTGTTTTGTAAAATCATAGGAAAAAACGGGAACCTGTTGTACATACATTCCTGATAATACTGGCCCAAATGGTAAGGTTACTCTAGCTATAAAGAAATTAGAAGATCTGTCATTGGAGCTGAAGAACTCAGGTATCACAGACCCATGGGATCAATACTTTAGCTGGATGAGTGGGTGGCAGAAGGTGCTCGCCCAGATAGGGGTAAGGGTATTAATAATCCTGGTTCTTTTAGCCCTGATTGTATGGTGTATTCTACCTTTTGTAAAAAAAGTTAATGAGCAAGGCTGTAGACAATAGCACACCTACATTTCTCCACCAAGAAGAAGAGGACCTCCTTATGATGGAAGATGACAAACCCTTCACTCCTCTACAGTCACTCCCTGTCCAAAATCTCACAATCCTATAGGGTTTTAGGGATAGATAGCGCCTGACTGCACCTCTCCAGCTGTATCGAGGAGGGAAGTGAACAGTTGCTGCCCAATTCTATATACAGCCTAAAAGAGTTGCTGAGGAGAAGGGCCAGGCCAAAGTAGGACCTTTAGTATTAGGGACAGAAAAGAGAAAATAGTCGTTTTAGGGGGGATTGTGAAGGAATGTGATGTAGATAATAATAATGATAATAATAATAATAATAATAATAATAATAATAATAATAATAATAATCTGAAAATGTCTATTTTCTTATGTGTATACATATTTTTCTCCTTACTCATTATATAAGTATACAGGTTTGCTCTGTTCCTATATTTTCTCAAAATGGCGGGTACCCCCTACATCCCACACATCAGAAGAACGCGGAACTGAAGATAAAACCAAGGACAGCCAAACCTCGTTATGAAGATTCTCCATCTTCTTTTCTATCTTAACCAATGAGATGTACCTATTAGACTAACATAGCAATGACGTATTTTTGTGTATAAAACATTAGCACCGCCTTGAATAAATTAGAAGTGTAAAAAGTAACGGTGCTGAGCGTGTCTCAGAGTGTTTACTTTTATATGCATGCATAGCCACACTTTCCAATTAGAGACAGCAGCAGATAACCTTGGGCTCGATTGGAGCTCTTAATCATTTCCATAACAATATGAGATTCTCTCTAGGAATCCGAAGTTCATATACAAAAGGGCACCTACAATTCGTGATATAGTAGTAAAAAATGTGGTAGATCCACCAAAGAAACCTTTCTCATTTTTTACCGGTAATGGATTTTTTCCATGCAAAAGATGTTTTGCGTGTTTAAGGACTAAGCGCCCAAATGAAAAGGTATTCGATTTTACTTCTACAAGCACAGGTGATACATATAAGGTTAGGGATTTCATTTGTTGTAATACCGAAGGGGCGGTATATGCTCTTGAATGTAGTTGCGGCCTCCAGTATGTTGGTCGCACCAAAAGACCTCTAAGAGTGCGCATCAAAGAGCATGTTAAAAATATTCTTAACAGTTATGAAAAACATAGTGTATCTAAACACTTCCTGACTTGTCATAACAAGGACCCCACCCATCTGAAGTTTTGGGGTATCACACCGTATATTAAACATTGGCGGGGGGGACACAAAGTGAGGACTTTGAGTCAACTTGAATCCAAATGGATTTTTACCTTGTATACTTTCTCGCCCCGTGGTCTTAATATCGAATTCGATCCTAATTGTTTCCTTAGTGATTTTTAAACCTCCTTTTTATTTTATATTTCATTTTTACCCGCCAGTTTGGCTATGTATGGATTTGACGCTAGTGCTTTTTAAATAAATATTAGTTCCTCTCTCACGTTATATCCTGAGTAGCCCTATCCTCTCACTAGATTTTAGAATGCAATAAATAGTATGATCTTAGTCTAATCTGTTCAATTTTTATGTTGTATATATATTTTACTATTTGCCAATTATGTTTTTTATGACGTTTATATCTATGCTTGATTTATATAGTTATATTACTTATGGCTTATGTGTATTGCTTACCTATGGCAGCATGACCGCTTTTCCCTTCTGCGGTTTTTATTTTATTTCGTTTTTATTATATCAGGATGTATGCTTATATCTGGTCAAGTTACATTATAGAATAGACCATGCCGATCGGAGTACTTCCCTCTGATCCGTTTGCATATTTTTTTTGGAGCACATTCCCAGTATATTTCGTTTTTTTCCCCTTTTTTTTCCCTGGATATCAATAGGTATTTTTTCTTCCCCTGCCTTCACTCCCCATATACTTAATTCGCCCATTTAGGCTGTCCGACACGGGGATTGCTGGGTTGAGCAAAAGTGAACCTGCCCTTCCCTGCTGACAGTACGAGAGATGTGGCAGGGTTCGCCTGGTGTAATTGGCCGCTGCGATCAGCTGATACCAATGACTGACGTGCGCAGTTAACATCTTTAATATGGCCGTGCCGTGCGATCCTTAGGAAAATGGCCGCCGTAATTACAACCATAGGACTTCGCGAAAATGGCCGCCCATTGGCGCCCATTATAAGTGTATTTAAAGACATGTTTTTAGCCTGTACGCATCTCCTGATGAAGTCACGTGCGGTGTGACGTCACGCGTAGGGAAGTGACAGGCTGTACATGCTGCAAGAGGTTTACGAGCTCGCCACTCGTTGGAGATAGGATTGTTTTTATAATGTTTATGTGAGTACCCTTGTCTTACCTAGTAAAAGCTGCTGGTTAAAACTATATTACACTATTGGGACTCCCCTTGTTTTTATCCTCCTTACCGTCGAGGGAACCATCCCTTGTGACTAGGACCGTGAGGATAGCGTTTTACATCCATAGGAGGATCCCCCCAAAAGATTTTTGGTCAATGCATTTGCCCTATTACCCTAAGGTAAGGGGCCACTTCTTACACGTGTGTTTAGACACGAAGATGTGCACCTTGTGATCTACTTTGAGCACTGCACTGCTACTGTTGCATGCTAGGACGCTGATACCACGTTTTAAAAAAGAAGGACTTTCTTATACTGCTACAATCGTTGCATGTTAGGACGTTACAGTCACGCTATACTTAATAGTTTTATGTTATAGCACTTGTTCATTTTGGACACCTTCTTATGGTTTGTGATTGCACTATTGCACAATGTCACCTTATGTGTTGCATGTTTGCTATACATTATGAGTCACTTTAGATTGCATTATGCACTTTATTATCAACTGACACTTTTTATATTATTGATTATTTGCCTATGGACATGGTATATATATTTATTGATTGATTATTTATTAGCTACACCATTTTACTTTATTGTTATTTGCTCATGCACATGATGAGATATAGCTATTTTTTATTATTACCACAGATGATTATTATTTCACCACTCAGAGCTGCTGCCTTATGAGTGTAGATTATTTCTCAGCTGATGTTATCACCTTTTAAGTGTTATTATATTGTTATTACACACCTTGATTCTATGCTACATTAACTCAAGTTATTCTAGCTATTTTACCCAAGATTAGCGCGACACCATCCAGTCTTAACAACAGGTGCAGTATCGCTTGTAGTAACAGGTGCAGTATCGCTAGCAGTATCGCTGGCAGTAACAGGTGCAGTATCGCTTGCAGTAACAGGTGCAATAACAGGTGCAGTATCGCTTGCAGTAACAGGTGCAGTATCGCTTGCAGTAACAGGTGCAGTATCGTTTGCAGTAACAGGCGCAGTAGCAGGTGCAGTATCGCTTGCAGTAACAGGTGCAGTAGCAGGTGCAGTATCGCTGGCAGTAACAGGTGCAGTAGCAGGTGCAGTATCGCTTGCAGTAACAGGCGCAGTAGCAGATGCAGTATCGCTGGCAGTAACAGGTGCAGTATCGCTTGCAGTAACAGGTGCAATAACAGGTGCAGTATCGCTTGCAATAACAGGTGCAGTATCGCTTGCAGTAACAGGGGCAGTATCGCTTGCAGTAACAGGGCCAGTAGCAGGTGCAGTATTGCTTGCAGTAACAGGTGCAGTATCGCTTACAGTAATGCCCCGTACACTCCGCCGAAAAATGTGTGATAGGACCTTGTTGTCGGAAATTCCGACCGTGTCTAGGCTCCATCACACATTTTCCATCGGAATTTCCGACACACAAAGTTTGAGAGCAGGCTATAAAATTTTCCCACAACAAAATCCGTTGTCGGAAATTCCGATCGTGTGTACACAAATCCGACGGACAAAGTGCCACGCATGCTCAGAATAAATAAAGAGACAAAAGCTATTGGCTACTGCCCCATTTATAGTCCTGACGTACGTGTTTTACGTCACCGCGTTCAGAACGATCGGATTTTCCGACAACTTTGTGTGACCGTGTGAATGCAAGACAAGTTTGAACCAACATCCGTCGGAAAAAATCCATGGATTTTGTTGTCGGAATGTCCAATCAATGTCTGACCGTGTGTACAGGGCATAACAGGTGCAGTATCGCTTGCAATAACAGGTGCAGTATCACTTGCAGTAACAGGTGCAATATCGCTTGCAGTATCGCTCACAGTAACAGGTGCAGTATCGCTTGCAGTAACAGCTGCAGTATCGCTTGCAGTATCGCTCACAGTAACAGGTGCAGTATCGCTTGCAGTAACAGGTGCAGTATCGCTTGCAGTAACAGGTGCAGTATCGCTCGCAGTAACAGGTGCAGTATCGCTTGCAGTAACAGGTGCAGTATCGCTTGCAGTATCGCTCGCAGTAACAGGTGCAGTATCGCTCGCAGTAACAGGTGCAGTATTGCTTGCATTAACAGGTGCAGTATTGCTTGCATTAACAGCTGTAGTATCGCTTGCACTAACACTGGCAGTAACAGGTGCAGTATCGCTGGCAGTAACAGGTGCAGTATCGCTGGCAGTAACGGGTGCAGTATCGGTGGCAGTAACAGGTGCAGTATTGCTAGCAGTAACAGGTGCAGTATCGCTGGCAGTAATGCTGGCAGTAACAAGTGCAGTATCGCTGTCAGCAACAGGTGCAGTATCGCTTACAGTATCGCTGGCAGTAACAGGTGCAGTATCGCTGGCAGTAACAGGTGCAGTATCGCTGGCAGTAACAGGTGCAGTATTGCTGGCAGTAACAGGTGCAGTATCGCTGGCAGTAACAGGTGCAGTATCGCTTGCAGTAACAGGTGCAGTATCGCTTGCAATAACAGGTGCAGTATCGCTTGCAGTAACAGGGGCAGTATCGCTTGCAGTAACAGGGGCAGTAGCAGGTGCAGTATTGCTTGCAGTAACAGGTGCAGTATCGCTTACAGTAATGCCCCGTACACTACGCCGAAAAATGTGTGATAGGACCTTGTTGTCGGAAATTCCGACCGTGTGTGGGCTCCATCACACATTTTCCATCGGAATTTCCGACACACAAAGTTTGAGAGCAGGCTATAAAATTTTCCCACAACAAAATCCGTTGTCGGAAATTCCGATCGTGTGTACACAAATTCGACGCACAAAGTGCCACGCATGCTCAGAATAAATAAAGAGACGAAAGCTTTTGGCTACTGCCCCATTTATAGTCCTGACGTACGTGTTTTACGTCACCGCGTTCAGAACGATCGGATTTTCCGACAACTTTGTGTGACCGTGTGAATGCAAGACAAGTTTGAACCAACATCCGTCGGAAAAAATCCATGGATTTTGTTGTCGGAATGTCCAATCAATGTCCGACCGTGTGTACAGGGCATAACAGGTGCAGCATCGCTTGCAATAACAGGTGCAGTATCACTTGCAGTAACAGGTGCAATATCGCTTGCAGTATCGCTCACAGTAACAGGTGCAGTATCGCTTGCAGTATCGCTCACAGTAACAGGTGCAGTATCGCTGGCAGTAACAGGTGCAGTATCGCTTGCAGTAACAGGTGCAATATCGCTTGCAGTATCGCTCACAGTAACAGGTGCAGTATCACTTGCAGTAACAGCTGCAGTATCGCTTGCAGTATCGCTCACAGTAACAGGTGCAGTATCGCTTGCAGTAACAGGTGCAGTATCGCTTGCAGTAACAGGTGCAGTATCACTTGCAGTAACAGGTGCAATATCGCTTGCAGTATCGCTCACAGTAACAGGTGCAGTATCGCTTGCAGTAACAGCTGCAGTATCGCTTGCAGTATCGCTCACAGTAACAGGTGCAGTATCGCTTGCAGTAACAGGTGCAGTATCGCTCGCAGTAACAGGTGCAGTATCGCTTGCAGTAACAGGTGCAGTATCGTTTGCAGTATCGCTCGCAGTAACAGGTGCAGTATTGCTTGCATTAACAGGTGCAGTATTGCTTGCATTAACAGCTGTAGTATCGCTTGCACTAACACTGGCAGTAACAGGTGCAGTATCGCTGGCAGTAACAGGTGCAGTATCGCTGGCAGTAACGGGTGCAGTATCGGTGGCAGTAACAGGTGCAGTATCGCTAGCAGTAACAGGTGCAGTATCGCTGGCAGTAATGCTGGCAGTAACAAGTGCAGTATCGCTGTCAGCAACAGGTGCAGTATCGCTTACAGTATCGCTGGCAGTAACAGGTGCAGTATCGCTGGCAGTAACAGGTGCAGTATCGCTGGCAGTAACAGGTGCAGTATTGCTGGCAGTAACAGGTGCAGTATCGCTTGCAGTAACAGGTGCAGTATCGCTTGCAATAACAGGTGCAGTATCGCTTGCAGTAACAGGGGCAGTATCGCTTGCAGTAACAGGGGCAGTAGCAGGTGCAGTATTGCTTGCAGTAACAGGTGCAGTATCGCTTACAGTAATGCCCCGTACACTACGCCGAAAAATGTGTGATAGGACCTTGTTGTCGGAAATTCCGACCGTGTGTGGGCTCCATCACACATTTTCCATCGGAATTTCCGACACACAAAGTTTGAGAGCAGGCTATAAAATTTTCCCACAACAAAATCCGTTGTCGGAAATTCCGATCGTGTGTACACAAATTCGACGCACAAAGTGCCACGCATGCTCAGAATAAATAAAGAGACGAACGCTATTGGCTACTGCCCCATTTATAGTCCTGACGTACGTGTTTTACGTCACCGCGTTCAGAACGATCGGATTTTCCGACAACTTTGTGTGACCGTGTGAATGCAAGACAAGTTTGAACCAACATCCGTCGGAAAAAATCCATGGATTTTGTTGTCGGAATGTCCAATCAATGTCCGACCGTGTGTACAGGGCATAACAGGTGCAGTATCGCTTGCAATAACAGGTGCAGTATCACTTGCAGTAACAGGTGCAATATCGCTTGCAGTATCGCTCACAGTAACAGGTGCAGTATCGCTTGCAGTAACAGCTGCAGTATCGCTTGCAGTATCGCTCACAGTAACAGGTGCAGTATCGCTTGCAGTAACAGGTGCAGTATCGCTTGCAGTAACAGGTGCAGTATCGCTCGCAGTAACAGGTGCAGTATCGCTTGCAGTAACAGGTGCAGTATCGCTTGCAGTATCGCTCGCAGTAACAGGTGCAATATCGCTCGCAGTAACAGGTGCAGTATTGCTTGCATTAACAGGTGCAGTATTGCTTGCATTAACAGCTGTAGTATCGCTTGCACTAACACTGGCAGTAACAGGTGCAGTATCGCTGGCAGTAACGCTGGCAGTAACAGGTGCAGTATCGCTGGCAGTAACGGGTGCAGTATCGGTGGCAGTAACAGGTGCAGTATCGCTAGCAGTAACAGGTGCAGTATCGCTGGCAGTAATGCTGGCAGTAACAAGTGCAGTATCGCTGTCAGCAACAGGTGCAGTATCGCTTACAGTATCGCTGGCAGTAACAGGTGCAGTATCGCTTACAGTATCGCTGGCAGTAACAGGTGCTGTATCGCTGGCAGTAACAGGTGCTGTATCGCTGGCAGTATTGCTGGCAGTAACAGGTGCAGTATCGCTTACAGTATCGCTGGCAGTAACAGGTGCAGTATCGCTGGCAGTAACAGGTGCTGTATCGCTGGCAGTAACAGGTGCTGTATCGCTGGCAGTAACAGGTGCAGTATCGCTGGCAGTAACAGGTGCAGTATCGCTGGCAGTAACAGGTGCAGTATCGCTGGCAGTAACAGGTGCAGTATCGCTGGCAGTAACAGATGCAGTATCGCTGGCAGTAACAGGTGCAGTATCGCTGGCAGTAACAGATGCAGTATCGCTGGCAGTAACAGGTGCAGTATCGCTGGCAGTAACAGGTGCAGTATCGCTGGCAGTAACAGATGCAGTATCGCTGGCAGTAACAGGTGCAGTATCGCTGGCAGTAACAGATGCAGTATCGCTGGCAGTAACAGGTGCTGTATCGCTGGCAGTAACAGGTGCTGTATCGCTGACAGTAACAGGTGCTGTATCGCTGGCAGTAACAGGTGCAGTATCGCTGGCAGTAACAGGTGCAGTATCGCTGGCAGTAACAGGTGCAGTATCGCTGGCAGTAACAGGTGCAGTATCGCTGGCAGTAACAGATGCAGTATCGCTGGCAGTAACAGGTGCAGTATCGCTGGCAGTAACAGATGCAGTATCACTGGCAGTAACAGGTGCAGTATCGCTGGCAGTAACAGGTGCAGTATCGCTGGTAGTAACAGATGCAGTATCGCTGGCAGTAACAGGTGCAGTATCGCTGGCAGTAACAGGTGCAGTATTGCTGGCAGTAACAGGTGCAGTATCGCTGGCAGTAACAGGTGCAGTATTGCTGGAAGTAACAGGTGCAGTATCGCTGGCAGTAACAGGTGCAGTATCGCTGGCAGTAACAGGTGCAGTATCGCTGGCAGTAACAGGCTCAATAACAATTGCGGCCGGGAACCGGTATGATCGCCACTCTACAC
Source organism: Lithobates septentrionalis (assembly GCA_037952835.1). Lineage (NCBI taxonomy): Eukaryota > Metazoa > Chordata > Amphibia > Anura > Ranidae > Lithobates > Lithobates septentrionalis. The sequence goes on from JBBDGP010003757.1 coordinate 63,310, forward strand.
AGGCCCAAGTACAGTTCCCAACATGGTGCTATTTCAGTCAATAGTGGCACAGGAGTGACAAGGCAATACCACTGGGCTTGTACAACTGTGCAAGACTGAAGGGAAGGCTGGAGGTGATATTTATAGATCTTTCAGGAAAAATGTATTTAATGTAAAGTGATATTAAACCTTCATTTCTTTTAAATTAAAGTAACAAACATGTTACACTTACCTCCACTGAACTATTCTTTTGCACAGAGCAGCCTCGATTCTCTCCTTCTGGGGCCCCCATCAGCACTCCAGGCCCCTCCTCTTTTGGCGAGTACACACATTGGAAACCCACTGTCCATGGGGGCACCCGTGCACGCCTCCTCCTTGAGCCACCCTGCCTGCATCCATTACCACAGAGTGGGCGGCTCGGCCCCGCCCCCTGCTCCCTCATCACAGCATTTGATTGAGAGCAGCGACTCCCCCTGATCTCAATCTGCCCAATGAAGAGGGAGACAGCAGCGAGAGCCACTGTTCTGGTGCACATAGCTGGATCTGATCGGGCTCAGGAATGAAAAAGGGAAGGTAGGGGGCTGGGGGGGATCCTTCAGCACAGAAGGTTTTTTACCTTAATGCATAGAATTAGACATAATTAAGTCTTTAATTAATTAACCACCTGCTGACCACTCACAATAAATATACTGGTACAGGCACAATCACAACCACTACTGGCCTTCTCCTGGGACACAGCATGAGTTTGGCAGCAGATTTCAGCCAATGATTTTGGCTGAAGTCAGCTGATCGGCTGTGGCCAATCACACACAGAGTTCTGTGTTCACAAAAACACACAACTCTGTTTACAGGGAACAGCTATCTGGCTGTTTCTTCTTGCAAATCAGGAAGTAAAAACAGCTAGATCGTAAAGTAAAAGCAGCTCATACTACACATTATTAGGCACACAGTTAATTGCCTCTGGATATTAACCCCTTCCCATCATGTCATTAGTGTTATTAGTACAGTGACAGTGTATAGTATTATCACTTGTTACTGTATTAGTGTCACTAGCGATGTATCAGTTAGTGACCCTCCCAGCCAGTGTTTGTTAGCACCAGATTACCCGCCACCCTATCACAGTCACACTATAATTCGCCGATCACTGCCATTAAAGAATACTGTCTATAGCTGCCTAAATTCTACTATATATACCATAGTTTGTAGATGTTATAACTTTCACGCAAACCAATCAATATATATACGCTTATTAGATTTTTTTTTTAGGAAAGACATCCAGCAAAATACACTATATTACCACTATATTACCAAAAGTATTGGGACACCTGCCTTTACACACACATGAACTTTAATGGCATCCCAGTCTTAGTCCGGAGGGTTCAATTTTGTGTTGGCCCCGGCCTTTGCAGCTATAACAGCTTCAACTCTTCTGGGAAGGCTGTCCACAAGGTTTAGGAGGGTGTCTATGGGAATGTTTGACCATTCTTCCAGAAGAGCATTTGTGAGGTCAGGCACTAATGTTGGACGAGAAGTCCTGGCTCCTAGTCTTCCCTCTAATTCATCCCAAAAGTGTTCTATCGGGTTGAGGCCAGGACTGTGTGCATGTCAGTCATGGTCCTCCACCCCAAACTCGCTCATCCATGTCTTTATGGAACTTGCTTTGTGCACTGGTGGGCAGTCATGTTGGAACAGGAAGGGGCCGTCCCCAAACTCTTCCCACAAAGTTGGGAGCATGAAATTGTCCAAAATGTCTTGGTATGCCGACGCCTTAAGAGTTCCCTTCACTGGAACTAAGGGGCCAAGCACAACCCCTGAAAAACATCCCCCCACCATAATCCCCCCTCCCCCCACACCATAATCCCCCCTCCCCCACACCATAATCCCCCCCGCTCCACCAAATTATTTGGATCACCAATAGGTGGACAGAGTTGGAGATAGTGGGGCTGGTTGGAGTAGGGAGTAAGTGACGCAGAGTTCAGTGATTAGGAGTAAGTGACACAGAGTTCAGTGATTAGGAGTAAGTGACGCAGAGTTCAAAAATCAGGAGTAAGTGATGCAGAGTTCAGACATCAGGAGTAAGTGACACAGAGTTCAGACATCAGGAGTAAGTGATGCAAAGTTCAGACATCAGGAGTAAGTGATGCAAAGTTCAGACATCAGGAGTAAGTGACGCAGAGTTCAGTGATTAGGAGTAAGTGACGCAGAGTTCAAAAATCAGGAGTAAGTGATGCAGAGTTCAGACATCAGGAGTAAGTGACACAGAGTTCAGACATCAGGAGTAAATGACGCAGAGGTAAGATATAAGTGACACAGAGTTCAGACATCAGGAGTAAGTGACGCAGAGTTCAGACATCAGGGGTAAGTGATGCAGAGTTCAGACATCAGGAGTAAGTGATGCAGAGTTCAGACATCAGGAGTAAGTGACGCAGAGTTCAGACATCAGGAGTAAGTGACGCAGAGGTAAGATATAAGTGACGCAGAGTTCAGACATCAGGAGTAAGTGATGCAGAGTTCAGTGATTAGGAGTAAGTGACGCAGAGTTCAGAAATCAGGGGTAAGTGATGCAGAGTTCAGACATCAGGAGTAAGTGACGCAGAGTTCAGTGATTAGGAGTAAGTGACGCAGAGTTCAGTGATTAGGAGTAAGTGATGCAGATTTCAGGGGTTTGGAGTGATGCAGAGTTCAGACATCAGGAGTAAGTGACGCAGAGTTCAGACATCAGGAGTAAGTGACGCAGAGTTTAGTGATTAGGAGTAAGTGACGCAGAGTTCAGACATCAGGAGTAAGTGACGCAGAGTTCAGTGATTAGAAGTAAGTGATGCAGAGTTCAGTGATTAGGAGTAAGTGACGCAGAGTTCAGTGATTAGTAGTAAGTGACGCAGAGTTCAGTGATTAGGAGTAAGTGACGCAGAGTTCAGTGATTAGAAGTAAGTGACGCAGAGTTCAGTGATTAGGAGTAAGTGATGCAGATTTCAGGGGTTTGGAGTGATGCAGAGTTCAGACATCAGGAGTAAGTGACGCAGAGTTCGGACATCAGGAGTAAGTGACGCAGAGTTCAGACATCAGGAGTAAGTGATGCAGAGTTCAGACATCAGGAGTAAGTGACGCAGAGTTCAGTGATTAGGAGTAAGTGACGCAGAGTTCAGTGATTAGGAGTAAGTGACGCAGAGTTCAGTGATTAGGAGTAAGTGACGCAGAGTTCAGTGATTAGGAGTAAGTGATGCAGATTTCAGGGGTTTGGAGTGATGCAGAGTTCAGACATCAGGAGTAAGTGACGCAGAGGTGAGATATAAGTGATGCAGAGTACAGACATCAGGAGTAAGTGAAGCAGAGTTCAGGGGTCTGGCGTAGGAATAGGAGTGTCTTAGCAGTGGCCAGTCACAGTCCCCCCCCCCTGAAAACAGGGATCTGCCCCCCAGCACCGCACACATTGGACCCATGGAGCATACACCACTCCTGGAGTCCTTTGAGTCCTCTGCTTTACGCGTTCGCAATCGATCCCTTCATCCGGAGGTTAGAGAGCGGACCGTTGTGCGGAGTGCCTTTGGGCATTCCTGGTGAGCCTCCTCTGAGGGTCATGGCCTATGCAGATGACGTATCTGTTTTCAGGCGGAGGAGGTGGTCTCAGTGATGGAGAAGTATGCTGAGGCATCTGGCTCAAAGATCAATCAGGATAAAAAGTGACGTTTTTCGGATGGGTGAGGAAGGTGACGGATTTGAGCTTCCAGGCATCTTCCCAGAGCACCCACAGGAAATTCAAGTTTTAGGCATCAAATCTGGTCCCGGCAATTATGACCTCACAAATTGGGAAAGCAGGCTACAAGATGCCGATGCCAAGGTTGCCACCTGGAAGGGCTGGAAACTCTCTTACAGGGAAAGGGTTGACCTGATTAAAACTTACCTGATCCCAGTATTTCTGTATGTCAGCTTTGTCTGTGTTTTGCCAGTGTCTGTCTATGCGAGAATCTACAGCTGTTTCCTCCAACTGTTATGGACAAACAAACTGAATCTCGTTAAGAGGTCTGTAACTTACCTTCCCAGGTGGATGGATGGCCTAGGTATGGTCAACCTGGTTGTTTTTTTTTATCTGATGTTTTTGAAACATAATTTTGCTAACATGCTGGCAGAGGAACCGCCAGGGTGGGTTGGCATTTTTCAGTCCTGGTTTAGGCCTTTTCTGGGAAGCTGGGAGAATGGTGGGCCAGTGAAAAGCCTGAGGGTCCGACATGGTAAGCTCCCGGCTTATGTTGCCCCGTGCCTGAAAATGCTTCGGCAGTGGCAAGTGACGGCGGAGAAAATTAGGTCTCTTCCTAGGAAGGACCTGGAGAGGAGGGTTATTGAAACTGCCTTTAGCGAGCTACTGACCTTGAGGGATTGCCCAGGCCATGTTATGAGGGAGGGTCTGCGTTTGCTCAATCTAGAGAGAATACCTTTAAAGTTTTGGGATTTGGCCTGGCGCTCCTTTAATGGCAGACTCTATGTATAGGGCAACCTGAATTATCGTTCTGCGGAGAACCATGGTTGTCCAAGAGTGGAATGTGGTGGGGTGGAGGAGACAATAGACCACTACTTGCTTCAGTGCCCCTTCAATATAGAAGTCTACAAGCGGGTGGGTGGGGGCTCTGGGTATCCCTTTCCTTTCCCGCTTGAGTTATGCAGAGTGGTCATATGGGGCCTTTGAGACACATCGGGATTTTGAGACACTTTTTCTAGTTAGCTTAGTAGTCTGTTTCTTCACATGGAATGCACGGTGTCAGGTCTCCATTCGGAAAAAAGTCCTTCCTGTCGAGGTGGTGGTCCACGACATTCTGGGAGAGGTTGGGAAGATTCGGGGTCCTGAGAAGGACAGGTGGAAAAAAGATGCGAAGGAATGTCAGGTCTCCGTACCTGCTTTTTGTCAGTCTCTGGGTGTGCGGCCTTCTTTCTGTCCTTTCATGTCCCCTAGATTTTTATATAAGATTGTATTTTTGGAAAAAGGCTGCGTGCATGGGTTAAATGTGTAATGGTTTCTTAGCCTGAGGGTATTTTAGGTGGAGGTTGTGGCTTTGTTTAGGTTGGAATATTTAGTTTTCTTTATGTTTTTGCTATGCTAATGTAAGCTATTTTTGTTTTTATATATATATATATATATATATATATATATATATATATATATTTATATATATTGTATATACCCTGTTTCCCCGAAAATAAGACCTAGCGTGATTGTTGGTGATGGCTGCAATATAAGCCCTACCCCCCAAATAAGCCCTAGTTAAAGTCCTTGTAGGTCTTATTTTCAGGGTAGGGCTTATTTTCGGGGAAACAGGGTAGGGCTTATATTGCAGCCATCACCGACAATCACGCTAGGTCTTATTTTCGGGGAAACAGGGTATGTAAAATGGTTTTATTATGTTTGTAAGATTTTTAATAAACAAAAATTTACACCACTCCTGGAGGCAGTGCAGGTAGACAGGTAGTAGCTGAAAGATCCCGGAGATGGCAAAGAGGATGATAAAAGGTTCACTTTTTAATCTATGGGATAAAATCACTGCTGTTGTTGATGATATTGAATTAAACATATGGCCACCCAATATAGTTTTTTGCACCCATCCCCAATTTACCAGTAAGACCACCAATAGAAGAGGACAATGTGACTGTACGGGGGCTACTAGTAAGTAAGAAACATGTACAACGGTATAATCGTACTTTTATTGTCACAAATAGTTTTTTCTCTTTCAATAATGTTTATTCAGGGATTATAGAAGTAGACAGAGATTACAAGTGCCGGTATACATAGCAACACACAACATCTCCTTTCCATAACAAAAAAAAAAGGTTACAAATGGTTACAAATACACAGATAACGACTTTCCCAGTATATAGAATGAGAAACAGGAAATCCAGGTAATTATTGTGCCTGAAAACTGCTAATTGTGATTGCTGGTCCAACGTTGTTCCCGCCAGGTCAACCGCAGCATTTTAGGAACAACTCGTTACCCTTCTACATTGAACAGAACACAAATGTATTTTTTAAAGTACCCGCATACAAGTGCAGGATTGTGGGCATAATAAACTGTCCTCTATATAAGGAATATGCAGGAATCCACCAATGATTTAAATAAACTTTCCACACATAATACCCTCCAATGTGGAAACCACTGGCTGGTCTTGGTAAGTGCCACCATTTATTGTTATTGACAAAGTTTAATGTTCTGTTGTTACATTTATGACTATACGAGATGCGTATGGGCCACCCATACATTATACCTACTGTATATTTCACCAATGAATGAAAAGCTACGTCTGGATAATACCTTTGTACTGACCACAGTAAGATCCTACACCAAAATAGTATCTCTCACACCTTTTAGAATCCAAGTTAAATTTTTGGGACCAATGTCCCCAAAGGAAACGGATGCAGCCACCACATCGAAGTACTGGTAAGCTGCAATATAATCAAATTGAAATGAAACCGTGCAAATGGTATTATAAATCAACACAAACAAGCTGCAGCAAGTATACAGTATGTATGGGATAACACACAAGAGAACGAATCAAGAAGCAACATGCCACGGTAATCGCTAGCGTGGCATGTTGCTTATTGATCAGCTGCAATATATTACATTTTTATTCATGTGTTTAGATGCACTTTAGGACTATTCAGTTATATGCAGTATTCTTTAATGTGTTCTTTTTTTTATGGAGCTCCTAAGTGGGGTGTTTGTCCCTATGAACAAAAAAGTCAACCATGAAATGACAGCACACAAAAAAACATAAACCCAGGGTACAGTAATGGCCATCCTTCATAGAGGAAGGGCCTCAAACCCTGAACCACCTGTGGCGCAAGGCTCCTGACAGGGGCAAGGCACTCTACTGTACACCCTGCTCTTCAGAGACCTGCTGAAAGCTCTAAGTACTTAGAGGGTTTTCCTGAACAGAGACCCCTGGGTTGGAGAGAGGAGAAAGGCCCAAAGCCTACAGATCCTCCCTACTACATCAGAACAGGCCATACTCTGAAGAGGAAGAGCCTCAAACCCTAAACCTACTGGGGCGCAAGGTTTCTGACAGGGGCAAGGCACTCTATGGTCGACCTAGGCCAAAGTCATGTTGGGGAGGGGAAAAAGACCCAAAGGCCATAGATCCTCCCCCAACATTAGGACAGGCCCTGATAACTTACAATCTGCTCTTCAGAGCCCTGCTGAAAGCTGGTCCTCCAAGTACATGGAGGGCTGTCCCAAACAGAGACCCCTGGGTTGGAGAGAACAGAAAGACCCAAAAGCCAAACATCCTCCCTCCTACATCAGAACAGGCCATACTCTAAAGAGGAAGAGCCTCAAACCCTGAACCTCCTGGAGCGCAAAGGCTCCTGACAGGGGCAAGGCACTCTATGGTCGACCTAGGCCAAAGTCATGTTGGGGAGGGCAAAAAGACCCAAAGGTCATAGATTCTCCCCCCAACATTAGGACAGGCCCTGATAACTTACAATCTGCTCATCAGAGATCCGCTGAAAGCTGGTCCTCCAAGTACATGAAGGGATGTCCCGAACAGAGACCTCCGGGTTGGAGAGAACAGAAAGACCCAAAAGCCAAACATCCTCCCTCCTATTTCAGAACAGGCCATACTCAAAGCACTCTATGGTCTACCTAGGCCAAAGTCATGTTGGGGAGGGGAAAAAGACCCAAAGGTTTTAGATCCTCCACTCAACATTAGGACAGGACCCGATAGCTTACACCCTGCTCTACAGAGGCCTGCTGAAAGCTAGTCCTCCAAGTACATGGTGGGCTGTTTAGAACAGAGACCCCCGGGTTAGAGACAAAGGTCACAGATCCTCCCTCCTACATTAGGACACGCAATGCTCTGAAGAGGAAGAGCCTCAAACCCTAAACCTCCTGGGGCGCAAGGCTCCTGGCAGGGGCAAGGCACTCTATGGTCTACCTAGGCCAAAGTTATGTTGGGGAGGGGAAAAAGACCGTAGATCCTCCCCTCAACATTAGGGCAGGCCCTGATAACTTACAGCCTGTAAAAAGGAGAATAGCCTGCACACCACAATTGAAATCTAAAATCTTTTATTGGGACATCCCAGAGTGATACCACAAGACCACTAATGGGCACTCTGCTCTTGTGGTGTCACTCTGGGATGTCCCAATAACGGGCACTCTGCTCTTGTGGTGTCACTCTGGGATGTCCCAATAAAGGATTTTGCATTACAATCGTGGTGTGCAGCCTATTCTTCTTTGTACATATTGATTGCAGAGGCGAGCTGAGGCGGGCACCCACAGGTTCCTTATCTTATCTGGAGTGGCAAGCCTTCTCTGTATAACATATTACACCCTGCTCTTCAAAGATTTTCTGAAAGCTGGTCCTCAAAGTACTTGGAGGGCTGTCCTGAACAGAGACCTCCAGGGTTGGAGAGAAGAGAAAGAACTAAAGGCCATAGATCCTCCTTCCTACATCAGGACAGGCCATCCTTCAAAAGAGGAGGGGCCTCAAACCCTGAACCTTCAGGGGCAAAAGGCTCCTGACAGAGGCAAGGCACTCCATGGTCTACCTAGGCCGAAGTCATGTTGGGAAGAGGAAAAAGCCCAAAGGCCACAGATCCTCCCCCCGACATCAGAACAGGCCCCGATAATTTGTCTCAGAGCAACGACAGGAAGTAAGAGGAGATCTCTTCAACATGAGAGGATATCCACTCTCAGACAGCTGTCAGGTTTCCCCAGTATAAGATTTCCCCTCACCTCCCGTTTCTATGATCCTAAATTTGGATTTCCAGTCACTTACTGTACTGGAGATAATGTTCACCAATAGTGAGAGCAAATCTTCCAGATGCAGCAAATAAAATCTGACAGGTTTTCACCTTTCCATATTCTATCCAAAACTAAGGTGAAACATTTGGGCTTCATATCCCAATGCGGGGCCCCCTGGTTGGAGAGAGGAAAGAGACCCAAAGGCCACAGATCCTCCCCCGACATGAGGGCAGGCCATAACCTTTCCAAATTCTATTTAAAACTAAGGTAAAAAGTTTTGGCTTTACATATACTTTCAAACTGTTTCATTCGTTGTAACTGTATATTTTAAGAAACTTTTCTTCCAAATTTGGAAAGTGCTCGCACACCTGCAATCACTTCTCATTGGACCCTAGTTGACTGAATTGGCTGAAGCTAATTTCAAGAATTTGGGTAAGTGCATCAGTAGAGGAATGTGGTCTATTTTCTAGCTCCTTGAGCAATGGAGGCGAGGCTTTTCTATCTTGGTAGGGTGAGGGAAAGGCCAAACACTAGAGAAAGTTATCCCTGAAGACCAGGGCTGTCTTTACCGAGGGACAAAAGAGGCAGCTGCTCCCGGTCCCAGTCATTGCTGTGGGGCCCAAGGCAGCTGAGCTGCCTATTGAGCCCGCTCTGCCCACAAATAGTTGATAAGTGGATTTGGCTATCAGGAGATGGGGACTAAATTGAATGTTGGGGGGCGCTGGCGATTGGTTGGGTGTTATGTCTGCAACTGAACCTATGCAGTGACTGGCCAGCTTGGTAAGGTAAACATTGTACAGGGAGAGCACCTGTCAGTCCCGGGCACAGTCACACCGGCCCCATGTCCCTCACCATGTCTGAGAACCTGCAGACCATCCGGCCTGCTGAAGAACTTATTCGCTGGAAGGTTTAAGATCGATGGGGAGAAGGAAGGGGTCTTGTGTAATGATGGGGGTGGTATGGGGGAGGGAGTCCTGTGTAATGATGAGGATAGCATAAGGGTGGGAGTCCTGTGTAATGATGGGGATAGTATAGGGGAAGGGGTCCTGTATAATTATGGGGGTAGTATGGGGGGGGTTACAGTGTAATAATTAAGGGGGTTCTGTGAAATGATGGGGTAGTAGGGGGAGGGGATCCTGTGTAATAATGAGGGTAGTATGGCGGAGGGGTCCTGTGTAATGATGGGGATAGTATGGGGGAGGGGTTAGAGTGTAATAATTGGGGGGGGGGGGTTCTGTGTAATGATGGGGTAGTAAGTGGGAGCGAATCTTGTGTAATAATGAGGGTAGTATGGCGGAGGGGTCCTGTGTAATGATGGGGATAGTATAGGGGAGGAGGTCCTGTGTAATGATGGGGATAGTATAGGGGAGGGGGTCCTGTGTAATGATGGGGATAGTATAGGGGAGGGGGTCCTGTGTAATCATGGGGATAGTATAGGGGAGGAGGTCCTGTGTAATGATGGGGATATTATAGGGGAGGAGGTCCTGTGTAATGATGGGGATGGTATAGGGGAGGGGTTGTGTAATGATGGGGATAGTATAGGGGAGGGGGTCCTGTGTAATCATGGGGATAGTATAGGGGAGGGGTTAGAGTGTAATAATTGGGGGAGGGGGGTTCTGTGTAGTGATGGGGATAGTGTAGGGGAGGGGGTCCTGTGTAATGATGGGAATAGTATAGGGGAGGGGTTAGAGTGTAATAATTGGGGGAGGGGGGTTCTGTGTAGTGATGGGGATAGTATAGGGGAGGGGGTCCTGTGTAATGATGGGGATAGTATGGGGGAGGGGTTACAGTGTAATAATTGGGGGAGGGGGGTTCTGTGTAATGATGGGGATAGTATAGGGGAGGGGTCAAGTGTAATGATGGGGATAGTATGGGGGAGGGGTTACAGTGTAATAATTGGGGGAGGGGGGTTCTGTGTAATGATGGGGATAGTATAGGGAAGGGGTCCTGTGTAATGATGGGGATAGTATGGGGGAGGGGTTACAGCGTAATTGGGGGAGGGGGGTTCTGTGTAATGATGGGGGTAGTATAGGGGAGGGGTCATGTGTAATGATGGGGATAGTATAGGGGAGGGGTCATGTGTAATGATGGGGATAGTATGGGGGAGGGGTTACAGTGTAAAAATTGGGGGAAGGGGGTTCTGTGTAATGATGGGGATAGTATGGGGGAGGGGTTACAGTGTAATAATTGGGGGAGGGGGGTTCTGTGTAATGATGGGGTAGCAAGGGGGAGGGAATCCTATGTAATACCGAGGGTAGTATGGCGGAGGGGTCATGTGTAATGATGGGGATAGTATAGGGGAGGAGGTCATGTGTAATGATGGGGATAGTATAGGGGAGGAGGTCCTGTGTAATGATGGGGATAGTATAGGGGAGGAGGTCCTGTGTAATGATGGGGATAGTATGGGGGAGGGGTTACAGTGTAATAATTGGGGGGGGGGTTCTGTGTAATGATGGGGTAGTAAGTGGGAGGGAATCCTAAGTAATAATGAGGGTAGTATGGCGGAGGGGTCCTGTGTAATAATGGGGATAATTTGGGGGAGGGGTTACAGTGTAATAATTGGGGGGGGGGGGGGTCTGTGTAATGATGGGGTAGTAAGTGGGAGGGAATCCTGTGTAATAATGAGGGTAGTATGGCGGAGGGGTCCTGTGTAATAATGGGGATAATTTGGGGGAGGGGTTACAGTGTAATAATTGGGGGGGTTCTGTGTAATGATGGGGTAGTAAGTGGGAGGGAATCCTGTGTAATAATGAGGGTAGTAAGGCGAAGGGGTCCTGTGTAATGATGGGGATAGTATAGGGGAGGGGGTCCTGTGTAATGATGGGGATAGTATGGGGGAGGGGTTACAGTGTAATAATTGGGGAGGGGTTCTGTGTAATGATGGGGTTTGTAAGGGGGGGGGGTCCTGTGTAATATTGAGGGTAGTATGGCGGAGGGGTTCTGTGTATTGATGGGGATAGTATGGGGGAAGGGATTGTTTGTAATGATTGGGGCAGTATGTGGAAGGGGTCTTGTATAATGATGGAGATGTATGGGGGAGGGGTCCTGTGTATTGATGTTTTTTTTTTTCAGACATGTCTATGAGTGTGTTTTTTTGTTTTGTTTGGGATGTTGGGTGGAGTGAAATTGCAGGGGGGGTGGGGGGGCAAGAAAATGTTTGCCCAGGGTCCAATCAATATTCAAGACAGCCCTGCTGAAGTCCAAGGTTTTCATAGGCATGGGGTATGTCAATGAGATATAGCAGACAGGTTGAGTAGCCTAAATGCAGTGCACGTGCTGCTAACACCCATTGTCTGAGTTGGTCAAACAGCCCTAATGGTACGTGACATGTACAAGACATCAGCCAACATATGGCTACCCTAGCATGCATGGATTTCCTGCAGTCAGTTGCTCACAATCCCTAATACAACGAAGAAGTCTACATGTCCTTCTAAACATTCAAGCAGAGGTATTTCTTTAATTGTCTTGACAAGCCTCCTTTGGCATAAGTTGGCATTTTACACCAAGATCCTTATGTAGAGGCACATCATCAGTCACCAGGTTTGACATGCGAGTTGATGTGTTGCTTGACAAGCTTTCACTAAATGTATTTTGCATGAGTCCTGCAACAGAATGTCTCACCTTATCCTTCATATCTTTCCCCATGAAGACGTAGAGAATTGGGTTGATGCAACTATTGAACATGGCCAAAGCCTGCGAGAACATATCTAGGATGCCTGCTACTCTATTGTCAGTGTATAACATGACTACACCCATTATATGGTAGGGGGCCCAGGTGATGAAAAATGCGACTATGATCCCTAAAGACACCTTGATGATTTTATTACCAACTTCTGTAAATCTTCTATTGTGCAATATAAAAACCACAGAAATGTAACAAGTAGAAATGGTCAAAAATGGAAGCAGAAAACCAAAAACCATATAGCTGTAAGTGACGGGTTCTTTCATGCACTTCTTAAGATAGCATAATGTTCTGTTATCAGAAGTGTCGAAATTTTGGTACATGAGCTTAGGTATACAGATTATGAAGGACAACATCCAAATAGCCAAGCATGTCATCCACGCCCTTCGTACTCCTCTGTGATTTCGGGCCCAAATGGGTATGACAACCAGGATGCAACGGTCAACACTGATAGCCACCAAGGTGAAGACGCTGGCGAACATGTTTAAAGGAGCGATGAAAGGTACTATCTTGCAGAGCACGGAACCGTACAGCCAATCTGAGTAGAAGAACTGCACTATAATGAATGGGAGACACAAGCAGCAGATAAGATCAGCCACAGCAAGGTTCCAAAACCAAATGGTAGTCATGGTCCACTTCATCTTCACTCCGGTAACCCAAAGCACCAGAGCATTGCCGGGGACACCTACGAGGGTCGTGAAAGAGAACAGCAGGACACTGAACAAATGATCATGGGTGTAAAAGATGGATGATCCCGTCACATCACTGACATTGGACATCTTGTTCTCCTGTAAAAAAATCAAAAGTTATTGCATCTATGTGGTTACTATTCAATCAGATGTTATCAAATGTAACATAAAGTATAAGGTTATTACTGGTCTTGATGAAGTTCTGTGACTAATGATAAGCTAAAGTTTGGTCCAAACCCATGAGCGACAAGACAGGAGGCCCAATCAGCTGCAGCCGTGGAATTCCTTCACTCTGCAGCCCACACGTAACAAAAGGGATGCTGGTGACATCATTGACCCATTATGGCCACATGGCTATATATTGTTCAATGGCATTGTCCAAATATGGCCATGCTAGGTCAATGATGTCATCACCATGGCTGCCTCTTTGTTACATGCGGGTGCCGGGGGTGGGGAATTCCATGACCACAGCTAGTTTTAGATGGCGGCCTGCTGCCATGTAACAGTCTCACGTGAGTTCAGGCCAAACTGAGTTCAGCACAACCCCACGTGAAACAGTCACATGACAGATGGCCCAAACAGCTTGTGGGCGTGGCCAGGAATAAGGTACCAAAGTCAAGGAAGCAGCATACACAGAGTCCATGAAGGTTTAACAGTTCATGTATTTAGAAGAATGCAAATTAAAGGATGAAAAGTTTTTTTGCAGAACACAGATGCTAACACTAGCGTTTTTACTTATGGTAACAAGTGCAGAACACTGGTGGTCACATGTACAAGAATGCTTGCAGTAACAGGTGCAGTATTGCTGGCAGTAACAGGTGCAGTATTGCTGGCAGTAACAGGTGCTGTATCGCTTGCAGTAACAGGTGCAGTATTGCTGGCAGTAACAGGTGCAGTATCGCTTGCAGTAACAGGTGCAGTATCGCTTGCAGTAACAGGTACAGTATCGCTTGCAGTAACAGGTGCAGTATCGCTTGCAGTAACAGGTGCAGTATCGCTGGCAGTAACAGGTGCAGTATCGCTGGCAGTAACGGGTGCAGTATCGCTGGCAGTAACAGGTGCAGTATTGCTGGCAGTAACAGGTTGCAGTATCGCTTGCAGTAACAGGTGCAGTATCGCTTGCAGTAACAGGTGCAGTATCGCTGGCAGTAACAGGTTGCAGTATCGCTGGCAGTAACGGGTGCAGTATCGCTGGCAGTAACAGGTGCAGTATTGCTGGCAGTAACAGGTTGCAGTATCGCTTGCAGTAACAGGTGCAGTATCGCTTGCAGTAACAGGTGCAGTATCGCTTGCAGTAACAGGTGCAGTATCGCTGGCAGTAACAGGTGCAGTATCGCTTGCAGTAACAGGTGCAGTATCGCTTGCAGTAACAGGTACAGTATCGCTTGCAGTAACAGGTGCAGTATCGCTTGCAGTAACAGGTGCAGTATCGCTGGCAGTAACAGGTGCAGTATCGCTTGCAGTAACAGGTTGCAGTATCACTGGCAGTAACAGGTGCAGTATCGCTTGCAGTAACAGGTGCAGTATCACTGGCAGTAACAGGTGCAGTATCGCTGGCAGTAACAGGTGCAGTATCGCTGGCAGTAACAGGTGCAGTATCGCTGGCAATAACAGGTGCAGTATCGCTTGCAGTAACAGGTGCTGTATTGCTCGCAGTAACAGGTGCTGTATTGCCAGTAGTAACAGGTGCAGTATCGCTTGCAGTAACGGGTGCAGTATCGCTTGCAGTAACAGGTGCAGTATCGCTTGCAGTAACAGGTGCTGTATCGCTGGCAGTAACAGGTGCAGTATCGCTGGCAGTAACAGGTGCAGTATCGCTGGCAGTAATAGGTGCAGTATCGCTTGCAGTAACAGGTGCAGTATCGCTGGCAGTAATAGGTGCAGTATCGCTGACAGTAACAGGTGCAGTATCGCTGGCAGTAACCGGTGCAGTATCGCTGGCAGTAACAGGTGCAGTATCGCTGGCAGTAACAGGTGCAGTATCGCTGGCAGTAATAGGTGCAGTATCGCTTGCAGTAACAGGTGCAGTATCGCTTGCAGTAACAGGTGCTGTATCGCTGGCAGTAACAGGTGCTGTATTGCTTGCAGTAACAGGTGCTGTATCGCTGGCAGTAACAGGTGCAGTATCACTGTCAGTAACAGGTGCAGTATCGCTTGCAGTAACAGGTGCAGTATCGCTTGCAGTAACAGGTGCAGTATCACTGTCAGTAACAGGTGCAGTATCGCTGGCAGTAACAGGTGCAGTATCGCTTGCAGTAACAGGTGCAGTATCACTGTCAGTAACAGGTGCAGTATCGCTGGCAGTAACAGGTGCAGTATCTCTGGCAGTAACAGGTGCTATATCGCTTGCAGTAACAGGTGCAGTATCACTGTCAGTAACAGGTGCAGTATCGCTGTCAGTAACAGGTTGCAGTATCGCTTGCAGTAACAGGTGCAGTATCGCTTGCAGTAACAGGTGCAGTATCACTGTCAGTAACAGGTACAGTATCACTGTCAGTAACAGGTTGCAGTATCGCTTGCAGTAACAGGTGCAGTATCGCTTGCAGTAACAGGTGCAGTATCACTGTCAGTAACAGGTGCAGTATCGCTGGCAGTAACAGGTGCAGTATCTCTGGCAGTAACAGGTGCTATATCGCTTGCAGTAACAGGTGCAGTATCGCTGGCAGTAACAGGTGCTGTATCGCTTGCAGTAACAGGTGCAGTATCGCTTGCAGTAACAGGTGCAGTATCGCTTGCAGTAACAAGTGCAGTATCGCTTGCAGTAACAGGTGCAGTATCGCTTGCAGTAACAGGTGCAGTATCGCTGGCAGTAACAGGTGCAGTATCGCTGGCAGTAACAGGTACAGTAATGCTGACAGTAACAGGTGCAGTATCGCTGGCAGTAACAGGTGCAGTATCGCTTGCAGTAACAGGTGCAGTATCGCTGGCAGTAACAGGTGCAGTATCGCTGGCAGTAACAGGTGCAGTATCTCTGGCAGTAACAGGTGCAGTATCGCTGGAAGTAACAGGTGCAGTATCGCTGGCAGTAACAGGTACAGTATTGCTGATAGTAACAGGTGCAGTATCGCTGGCAGTAACAGGTGCAGTATCGCTGTAAGTAACAGGTGCAGTATCGCTTGCAGTAACAGGTGCAGTATCGCTTGCAGTAACAGGTGCAGTATCACTGTCAGTAACAGGTGCAGTATCGCTTGCAGTAACAGGTGCAGTATCGCTGGCAGTAACAGGTGCTGTATCGCTTGCAGTAACAGGTGCAGTATCGCTTGCAGTAACAGGTGCAGTATCGCTGGCAGTAACAGGTGTAGTATCGCTGGCAGTAACAGGTGCAGTATCGCTTGCAGTAACAGGTGCAGTATCGCTGGCAGTAACAGGTTGCAGTATCGCTGGCAGTAACAGGTGCAGTATCGCTGGCAGTAACAGGTGCAGTATCGCTTGCAGTAACAGGTGCAGTATCTCTGGCAGTAACAGGTGTTGTATCGCTTGCAGTAACAGGTACAGTATCGCTTGCAGTAACAGGTGCAGTATCTCTGGCAGTAACAGGTGCAGTATCGCTGGCAGTAACAGGTGCAGTATCGTTGGCAGTAACAGGTGCAGTATCACTTGCAGTAACAGGTGCAGTATCGCTTGCAGTAACAGGTGCAGTATCGCTTGCAGTAACAGGTTCAGTATCACTTGCAGTAACAGGTGCAGTATCGCTGGCAGTAACAGGTGCAGTATCGCTTGCAGTAACAGGTTCAGTATCGCTTGCAGTAACAGGTTCAGTATCGCTGGCAGTAACAGGTGCAGTATCGCTTGCAGTAACAGGTTCAGTATCGCTTGCAGTAACAGGTGCAGTATCGCTGGCAGTAACAGGTGCAGTATCGCTTGCAGTAACAGGTTGCAGTATCGCTGGCAGTAACAGGTGCAGTATCGCTGGCAGTAACAGGTGCAATATTGCTGGCAGTAACAGGTGCAGTATCGCTGGCAGTAACAGGTTAGTATCGCTTGCAGTAACAGGTTAGTATTGCTGGCAGCAGCAGGTTAAAACACAACCGGTATTATCCCCACTCCACAGAGGCCTAGCACAGTTCTCAGCAGGGAGCTATTTCAGTCCTTAGCCCTTCAGTGCAAGACTGAAGGGAAGGCTGGAGGTCAAATTTATAGCACTTTTAGGAGAAATGTCTTCCATTTACGATCAGTTTGATGTGTGCTTTACATGTGTTTACCGTGAATGTACATGCTCTTATTCAAGGGACAATGTTCATGCAATTCCGAATGGCACCCCAACACACCTACTGTGGAACACCACATATTGCTGGAGGCCTAAAAAGACCGCCTTGTGTGGTTATTTTATTGTTTATTACACAGGTGACTTTTATATCCCCCCTGTAGGTGCCATCATCATCCTCATCCCAACCCACCCACCAACCTTCCTCCACCCCCCTCATTCCCCCTTCTTCCACATCTCACTACCCCTTCCCACCCTTTTCCATCTTCTTCTCTTTTTACTATTCTCTATCTGTTTACCTGCCCCTGTGTTCCTTTTGCTTGTTAAGTATTCTTCACCCATCTCGCAAAACAACAACAGCCAATGGCCTATGGCCCTACTCACAGAGCCAATAAACTTGGCCAACTTATCCGATACCGCTACTCCACTGTATGCAAATCACTCAGAGTAAATCCAACCAGGTCTGACCCCAACAAGCTTTCCCGTAAGGAATTCGTGGCGCAGCTCTATAAAATATCTCTTTTCTTTTTCAATAATGTTTATTAAGTCTATTTTATGTTTATTGCGTTTTCCACAAGAAAATTGAAACAGAAAACTTCACAATACCCAAGTTTTTGGAAAGGTAGAATACCTCGTGCTGAAGCTTACAGCAAAAGTTATCCCTGCAATCCCCCTACCAAGGATATCAAAGGTGAATAATGCAAAAAAAAAAAAGACCATACGATGTTATGGGATGGTATTATATCTGTAGCGCACCCCCTAAGGAGCCGCAAGTGTAAAAGGATCCCCCACCCTGCATAGCCAGGCACACCACGTCTTCACAGCACACTTGTGTCAGAAGAACAGTTCAATGCTTAGTTTTTGTTTTTTTGTTTTATTAAGGGCAATAAACCTAGATAGGTATATTATGGGATGCCCACATGATCAAAGCAACAACTCTTCAGAGACATTCAACTATATATACAGTCCTCATATATACACTCCTCTTCTGCCTCCTGCACAAATCTTGTTTGCAAAACTACAACTTCCAGGACCTGTTGAGTAGGTAGCAAATAGGGACGGGCCAACCATCCCCCGGTTTGGTTCGCAACAGGCAGGCATGTCTAGCAAACATGCGAACCCCATTAAAGTCCAGGGGACACAAACATGAAAAATCAAAAGTGTTCATTTTAAAGGCTTATATGCACGTTATTGTCATAAAAAGTGTATGGGGACCCGGGTCCTGCCCCAGGGAACATGTATCAATGAAAAAAAAAAAAAGTTTTTAAAACAATCGTTTATCAGGAGCAGTGATTTTAATAATGCTTAAAGTGAAATAATAAAAATGAAATATTCCTTTAAATATCGTGCCTGTGGGGTCCCCTTAATCTGCCTGTAAAGTGGCGCATCTGTGCGATGCGTAGAACATGCCACAGCAAAAATGACATTTCTAAAGTAAAAATTGTAAGAAAAACTTGCTTGCGAATGTAATGTATTGCCGGCTCCCAGCAATATAGATGAAAAGTCAATGAAAAAATGGTGTAGGGTCCCCCCCTCCCCCCAGTCCATATCAGGCACTTCGGGTCTGTTATGGATATTAAGAACTCCACACCAGAATGTAAAAAAAAAAATGGCAAGGGGTCCCCCCCAAAACCCATCCATCTTTTCTTTTTTAATAAATTAATTGTCAAAAACTGTCTATTGTGGTTTTTACTTTTTGACACTTTTTTTGGTGAATGGGTAAGGGAGCGGGATCTCCACTGCCCCCAGCTGGACTGACCCAGAGTATTTGAGGGGGCTTGCCCCCTGCCAACCCATCTGTTGTGGATCAGTCTGGGCCCTGGGCCCTGGGCCCTCTGGATTACTTCAGACAGCTCCTCCTCATCTCCCATTTGTTGTGGAAATGTTTATTAATGTATGTTGTCAGATGTCCCCCAGTGTCAGTTTTGCTGTAATACGCTCATGTGAGCGTGTTCACACATACAGATGTTGGTGGAAGACCATTGGATGCGGAAACCTTCCCGTGGACACGGCAGATCTGTTTGCTGTTTTAAGGATGTTCTTTCATGCCTCACCAAGGGGCTGGTCACTTCATGGCGACTGCATTTACACTCCTAGTAAGCAGATCTGCGTACATGGGAACCATAGCATAACCATACAAAATTATGGCCCACTGAGCCATGATGGAGTATGGTTCGCGTCATTGGTAGCAGTGGGAGTGTGCACACGATCGTGTTCAGAGCCATGTAAGTAGTGTTCAAATTGTGAGACACTTTATATCTCACGGGATGCTTGCTGCATGGCTCTGCGCATGACCATCTGCACACGTCACTACTGTAATTCTATTTGAATATATACATGTGTGTGATTGGTTCTTTTGAAAGAATACAAGTGTCTGATTGGCTGATTCTGAAGCCACAGCCTTCCTTTGTTTATTCATGTTAACAGTATAAATAAAGGCAGTAGAGCATTCTCTGGAGGATTCTGCTAAGCTCAACGTGATACCAGCATCTGTGTCTGTGTTACTTGGAGATATACAATCGCGCTTTCCCGGCATTATACAAGAGAGCTGTCTTTGTGCTTTTAAGCGCAAAAAAATGATTTGCTTATAAGGAGAAGCTTAAAATTTCCCAGACAGTTTTGGCGAGCCAGGTAGGAGGCCAACAGATCTTCTAAATTCAGCGGACCTCGAGTGGGAAGACACATCCAGAATCGGCAAAGGCCAGCCTATGGTAAGACAACCATACTTCAAGTTTTTTGAACATTTTTGCTGTTCTGTGTTCTGGATCTTGATTCTCTGTCCGCTGTATGGGGTAAGTTCTGCTAGGCAAAGAACCTTATGTTTTTTTTGTCACTTTCTGTATAAAGGCGGGACTTTAATTGTAGGTTATATTTTCCATAAATAGAAATTCAGTCAGCGCAAAAAATCCTAACTGAAAATACAAGCAGCTGAACACTGAAGGCAAAACATATAAAACTCTAAAGTACATATAATAAATAGGCAGTGCAGCGCTAGGATAGAACCAGAAGACTCAAATGTTACTCATAATACAAATAATAAAAGTCCCCTTTAAATGTAGAAAACAACAAGTTTGATAGAAAAGAGGTCTCCTCTGTGGTGGTCTCAGTGCTCATGACAATTCTTACTTGTGCAATGCAATCCGTGATTCCAACACCAGCTAGCCAAACCGCTCACCTCAGCAATTAGACCCCTGAGCTAAGAGGTGGGTCAAAACAGCATTTACCACTCTCAGTGAATAAGAATGAAAACTTGCATAGGCAGATGGTCACACGACTTTTAGAGGCGGCACTCAGTTATCCTTAGTTGATGATCATAATCACATGTAATATAAAATAAGAAATATAGTGCACACTGTGTGGCTAAAATTATCACATTTATTGAAGGTCAAGTACTCACATTACAAAGCACTACACCTTAGTGCTGGGATAAAAGTATAAAATGGCCTCATAGGATAACGTCAGTATAGAAGGTGGCTGCAGTGATGTCCAAGGAACTCCCGCACGCGTATCATCCGAATCTGGACTTCCTCAGCGGTAATAGAGTCCCAGGACTCCAGATATATATATAGAGCCCCATATCACAATTTTCTATGTGGTATGACCGCCCATGGACACCGTCCAATCAGCTCGGGCCGCTAGGAGGTCAGGCGGATTTCATTCCTACTGAAGCTAATGGGTCAACCAATATAGGGTTTTATATGTTTTGCCTTCAGTGTTCAGCTGCTTGTATTTTCAGTTAGGATTTTTTGCGCTGACTGAATTTCCATTTATGAGTGATTCTTATAAACATACTACAGTCTAGCAGCATTAATAATTTTTCAGTATTTGGAAAAAAGAGAGATTAAATTGGGGGAGATTTTTTCTAAAAACCAGAGTACTCAAGAGGCTAATGAGCTTGCCCTGGGCTTTAGGAAGCTGGGTCACTTGTTTGAGAAAAAGTTAAAGCATGGTGGGACATAGTCTTATCTGAACAGTACTTAGCTGAGAAACTGCCTCCCAATGACGGCCTTATGGATGATGATTCATTAAAGGAATGGGGGGACTTTTTCACCAGTAAAGGCCTTGAATTAGTTGAATTTTTGCTGTCGCGCAAACAACGCAAAATGATTCAGCTAGAAACCCAGATTAGTGAACTCAAGAGTTCCATTGAGTCACACAAAGAATCAGAGGAATTCCCTAGACTCTCTGCCGAGTTAAAAAATAGGCTTCAAAAATGGGACTATGAAACACAAAATAAAAAGAAGAAAAAAATCATCAGAGACTTGGAGGATTTTGGGAGAGGGAATGTGTATAAATGGCAGACAAAGTCTGGGGACGGGAGCAATCTTCCATCACACCCTGGTCCCCCTGTCATTGAGTATTCTAACACACCCCTACCTACCCCAATGGATGAGCTGGGCTTCTCATGTGACCATACTGATTATGCCGATGTAGGGACACCCCGCAATAGCAATCAATACAAGGTCGTTACTAATAAGAGAGGCAAAAATAAAAAAAGTCGGGGTCGTAGGGATGTTTTCTATGATTCACCATCTAGACAGTACCCATGGAATCCTCCTTATGTTAATGAAGAACCGTATAAAGGTCCCAATTATTATTGTGGTGGCCATTACCCTGGAGGCGACCTTAATGGTACTGGCCAACACGGGAGGATGAATCCTGGGCAATATTTGAATGAGTATCAGAATACATCCAGATCTACCAACTTATATCCCAATAGAGGTAGGGTATCCTATATCCACTCAAAATCGGTTTGCCCCACTCCAGAATCCTGGACCTCGGGGGGGGGGGGGGGGGGATTTTTTCAGGACCCTGAGGGGCATGGGGAGGGGGAGGGGGGATCCATTTGTGCCTCCCAATCCGGGAGGGGGGTCGAATGTGGCCCTTCCCCCTGCCACTCTGGACAGAAAAAGAAAAATCACAGAGGAAGTAGAGGAGGCAGGGGAATTCAAAAGAGTAAGACCATTAGGAGCAGGAATTTATAACCTTAGTGGCTCGCCTCTCAATGAAGACGAGATTAGGGTTTTAGATAGAGGTCTTAAATATGCCCCTACCCGTAACCTAAACAAATTCCAGACCTACATCAGCCTTCAAAAATTTATCAGGAATCTGAATATTAAAAAATATTATCATTCCAACACTACTGTCCGGGCTGAATCTAATGCTGTGAAATCATTGGACAAACATTCCACCCTTCGCAACAAGTCAGTTTTCAATCCCCCTAATCTGGACACCAAGCATGTAGATGTTTTTAAAAGCATGATTGCTAAGGATCTTGAATCACTTAAGATCCGCAAGGTAAACGATCCAGTACACATTAAGAAGGGTGTCCAATCACTGATTGAGCAGAAGGATTTAGTGTCACGTCCGGCGGATAAAGGAGGGGGTTTTGTGGTACTCAGCAAAGCATATTATAATAACGAAATGGAGAATCTGTTAAGTGATTACAATACGTACGTTATGCTTACAAAGGATCCCATGTTAGAATTTAAGGAGGAATTACATTCACTTATAGAAAGAGGGAAGCATATAGGAGTGCTTAATACCAAAGAAGCACTATATCTGAATTCATCTGCATGCCGCACTCCAATAATATACTTTTTGCCAAAAATTCATAAGAGTAGCACCAACCCACCCGGCCGACCAATAGTCAATGGGATTGACTCAGTCTCATCACAACTGGGTCAATACATTGACTTTTTTCTTTAACCCATGGTTGCAAAAACCCGATCCTTTTTGAAAGATACTAAACACATCATCCAGATTTTAGAAGCCTTACCTGATTTGTCCTCCTGTTTTTTGATAACAGCAGATGTCAGCTCACTGTACGCGATTATTAGTCACGAGGACGCTTTGAAATCTGTACAGTGGGCCTTTAGAACATCTGACCTCATGAGAAGACATAAGAGCTTCATTCTTGATTGTTTGAATTTTTGTCTTTCAAAAAATAATTTTTGGTACAAAAGACAATTTTACCTACAAACCAGAGGTGTAGCAATGGGGGCTCGGTTCGCTCCCAGTGTTGCCAACCTATTTATGGCACACTGGGAGGAAGATGCCATCTGTGACAGGAGGGCCCGTGGAACTCAGAACCCCTTGGAAAGTAGGGGATGCCCTTGTTTCAGCTCCCCATACACCTCTTATGTCTAAGTCACCCTGTGCTATCCTGGCACAGGGTGAGTGAGAAAATATATCTTGGACTACTTAACATGGGACAGTAATATTTGTCCACAATATCTCCCAGGATGTATGTAGAGTTGGTTTGATTGATTCTGAACTCAACCTGTTAATTGAGTGAGCTAATCACATTAGCCTCCAGGACTGGCTAAGAGACGAACAGTCTAATCCTACTATAGTTGTTGATGACTAGGCTGAGGAGGCGGAGATTGTTGTTTGTATTGTTAATTGTAATTAGCTCCCATTGTGTTTATACTACTGTGTGAAGCTCAGTGCCCACAAGTCTGTGTCCTACAGGTCATGTCTCTGAGTCATCTGGTCTGGGTAAATGATTTAGTAAACTAGCTCATGGTAATTAGGTTAATTAGGTTACAGGTGTATTGTTAGAGTAATATGAGCAGGAGGGGGGAACCTCATCTTCTACTGTATAAAAGACTGTATTCTGGTTCTAATAAAAGATAGTCAATGTTAGCAGTGAAGCAAGTGTCGCCTTGTTTTATGCTTGGGAGCGGTTGGAATATCTGATATCTGTATCCAGACTAGGAAGGAAGGAAGTGGTATACTGACGGAAACACCCAAGCGGAGTGTGGGACGTTCCGTGACACCATCTATAAAAATACACCCCCGGAACTTGTCTGTTACCAAAGATATATTGATGACATCATTATGATTTGGACAGGCGATAGGCCCAATCTTGATTTATTTATGCAGAAATTGGACAGGAACAACAGAATTATAGTCCTTTCCTAGAATATAAGTAACGAACGGATTGTCTTCCTGGATCTGGATATTTCTAAGGAGGGGAATCGGTTAAGGTTAATGAATCACTTCAAGCCGACTAATCGCAATGTGTTCATTCCCCTAGGAAGCTGCCACCACTGGTTGTGCAATATTCATATAGGAACAATTTGTGCGCATTAGGCGAAATTGTTCACACGAAAGTGATTACATCTCACAATCACATGTTTTGTCGGCCCGCTTTATTCAAAAGGGGTATGACAAATCCAGTATTGATAAAGATATTGAAAGTTTCCGGATGCTTGATAGAACTACTTTGGTGTCCAATTGTTCTAAAGCCCAACAGGATACATCTGGGAATATTAAAATGGTGCTGGATTTCAATGTTCAATACAAACAATTCGAAAGGATTGTTCGTAAACATTGGCCTATTCTCAGACAGGATAAGGTGCTTGGTCCAGCTCTCTCTCAGTTTCCCCAGTTTGTCTATAAAAAGGCTCCTTCCTTGAGAGACAAACTGGCCCCTGGGGTTTTTGATCCACCAGTCCTGTTTGAGAACAGGATATCTAATATATTGACAGGATTTTATGCCTGTGGGCATTGTCCGCCATGCAAACAGGCTAAAGGTAACGTTAAAAAAACGTAAAGAGTTCGTTGCCACAGCAACCAAGAAAGTTTACCAAATTAAGGATTTCATCATATGTTCTACTACAGAGGTGGTATATATGATGGAGTGTGAATGTGGCCTCCAGTATATAGGGAGAACATCTAGACTTCTGCACATTAGAATTGGAGAACATGTGACTAATATTAAAAAAGGTTTGGTTACTCACAATGTTTCCAAGCATTTTCGATTGTTCCATGCCCGCAGCCCCGAAAAATTAAAATTTTGGGGGGTTGAAAAATTGACCCCTCATTGGAGGGGGGGGATTTTATTCGGTAATTGAGTCGTCGAGAGTCGTTTTGGGTTTACGAGACCCAAGTGGGGGTACCCATGGGGCTCAATGTCGAATTTGATTTAAACTGTTTCATCTCAGATCGATAATTACTTGCATGGTGTCTCTTCTTCAATAATGCTTGTATGGTGTTTTTCTTTCTGGGATCTAGATATTTAATAATTTTCCATAGTTTTGTGCTCGTTATATGCACAGAGATTGGGAATATGAGTTATTTTTGTGGTTTTGTCATTAGGTGGCTGCAGTGGTGTAGTTTTTTACATATTTATTGGGGAATGTTATTTCCCACATATTTATTTTATTAATTTATTTTATAAATTCTATTAATTTCAATAATCATTTTAATTACATAAGTTTCTCCCCCTCAGTCTACTGTGTGATCGGTATCACATCCCCCAGTCTGGGGGATGTTGCTGCTCTGTAGACTGTGACATTCAGTTTACAAGGCAGTCTGTGTGAAGGCTGCCGTTGTGTAAGCCGATCACCATAGTAACTATTTGAGGAGGAGACTTGGCCATGAGGGGCGGAGTTCTACCTCTGTTTGTGTTCCATCTTCAGCTGGAAACACGTGTGTTAGGTCACATGACCGGCCGTCCCGACGTCGGTGACGTCATGGCGGCTTCTTACACAGACTTTTGAATGTGAACGGGAATCTTCTCCCTGAACGTAAGGTCACATGACCGGGTGTCACGATGGTGATGCCTTGATTGTCATAGTGACTGTGTGTATTTGCAAGGGTGACCATACATCTCTGCACCATGGACTCCAACCTAGGTAAGCCCTTACAGGTCTATTAATTGGGGGAGCACCTATATTTAAATCCTCTATAGGTCCCATTTAATACAAACCTAAAGTGAATGCTGCGTATGACTGAGCAGGCTGTGTAACTGTATGCTGTGTAATAAGTTTGCGATGCATATGAGAAATAGAAATGTATGAATTAGGATTATTACCTATGTAAGGGACAAGTAGATTGCATGAGTCCTGTAGATTGTTTAACTGACTGACACGGATGGTTTGTATTGAAGTCTTTTTTAAATGATTTTGTAGAAAGCTTTGGTTTGAAAATGGCTGCCGCATATTCAAGTGGCCATGTGGCTTAGAGGGGGAAGGGCGGCCATGCATTGTTGGGACATGTTTTACAGGATTCTAGGCAATAACATGGGGGGGAGATTTTTTTGTTTTGAGATGAGAAGATCATGCATGCAACCATCGCTGTTTGTATTTCTCTTGTTGTCTTGTTGTCTTGTTCTTGTGGAAGCTGATGCCAGAGTTAAGTATATGACCTTTCCTTGGGAACAAGAGTGTATGTTTGAGCCATGTTATTTTGTGTCTTATGTAACTTTGGGATTTTTTTCCCTAGTTGATGTAGCCTAAAGTGTGTGTCTACGGTTAAGTGTGCATTCTCAATTGTTTTAGTCAGTTTTTGTGGTTTTCTAGTGAAGAAATCTCAGTTTTTGTCAGTTTTTGTGGTTTTCTAGTGAAGAAATCTCGGTCTGTGCTGGTTTTGGTGGGATCAGCAACGGCATTTCAAATGTTTGTTTCACCATGTGTTGTCGACCATTTTGTTGTAGTCACCATGTGGCTCGGCTTCCGTCTGCCATTTTGTTGTGGCCCGGTTTTCGTTTGTTGCAACCGCCATTTCGTGTCTACTGTGTTTTGGGTGGATGTGCTCTGCTTTTGGGCCAGGTTTCTAAGTTTTACATGTGAGTAGTACGGTCTGTTCTGTGTTAAAAAGGTGATTTTGGTTTGTAGAAGCGCAGTTTTGGTCTTGTTACACGGGAGAAACCGCATTTGAAGGATTTTATACTGTTTAGCCTGTAAATCATCCCAGAGTAGACATTTCTCCAATTTCAGGGATGAGACACCGGGAACTGAGAAAATGTTTTGTTTAAATGTTAATCTCACTGGTTTAAATTGTTTTTCCACTGTTGGATTTCGAAGACACCGTTTTGTCATTGCAAATGGTGTAGGCACCATTTCCTTTTTACATACTTTTCAGTAAAACTATTTTTTTTTACTTTTTTTTTTGTATTGAATTTTGGTTTTAGGTGAAATCTCTACTTTGCACTGAATTTCAATAAATAGTAAGACTAACTTTAACTGAGTTTTTGTACTTTTAGCGGTGTGTGTTTTTTATTTATTTATTTGTTTTTTTTAAATTGTTTGGGCGTTTTCGTTGAGTTTCTCAGAGGGCAATTCATGCCCCCCCCCCGCCCCATTGATTTGGGTTTTATCGCTTTAGCTGAGTTTTGTATTGTATACCCTGCAGTAGAAAAGAAAGGCTTTGGTTGACCTCCTTGAGTCATCTTTTTGCAGGAGTTTCAGTGGTCTGACTGCCCAGGGGATATGGGAGTCAAGGGGGATTCCGGGGGATTCCCTCCCATTTGCAATATGGGGGGGTTTATTCCACCCTTTCCTGGACAAAAGGTTTTTAAAATTGTTGAAGCCTCCTATATGATGTTAGCCATAGATATTGTTAATGTCTTGACAGCCATAATATGAAGTTCAGGGAAGATGAAGCTAGGCTTCCCATCCCCCCCCCCCCCCTCTTTCCTCTTCCTTCTTCCTGTCCATTGATATGTAAATAACCCAGTTAGGTGGGTTTTTAGAGCTGAGCAGAAAACAGGAAGTTCTTTGCAGGTATGCAACAGGAAGTTCTTTACAAGATGTGATGTATCAACAGGGAGTTGGTGGGAGGAGCTTGGGATCTTTTGAAACAAACATGTGGACAAAGGGACTTGTGTTTGGAAGGATGAAATCACTTTGGTTTTTAAATTTGATTACAGTTGTTTTGTGAAGTTTTATATTGTAATACAGTTTTGGGTAGAGAGTAAACAAGTGGCATCCACTTTATTGTTGTAACATCTAGGTACAGATAGAAGCCATAATATTGTTTAGAATAGTGGAGGACTTCATGGTGTTTTGTAGTTGTCTGACGAATGCGTTTAGAAGGCTGTATAGCGTGAGACCGGTCGGGCCGTGTATAATAGTCGGAATTCCGGTGCGCGATTGTATTAGCATAAACGTGAGGAGTAGTTCTCTAGCAGCCCCGGTCAGGCCGTGTATATAATAATCGTAATTCCGGGAGTCGGTTATAGTGATAAAGGCACAAACAATAACTGCTCCAAAAATAAAGTGCAGGGTTCTCTGGACGCATAGTTCGCCAAAAAAAGTGTTTCGAATCGTATGGGCAATGGGCCATCCATGCAGGGGTGGGAACCAGGCACCCCAGTCAGACAGCTGCATAGGACATGAAATCTGGGTATGGGTCTAAGGCCATTAGACCCCTTAAAGATTGGAATATATGGTCAGAGGGTACAGTAAGGTGTATTCCTTTGGAAGGTACTTTTGATGTCTGGAGGATCGAGACCCCAGAATAAAAACACCTTGGAAGTAGTTCAGCTGTGGTTTCAGAAATCTGTAATGATGAGTGGGTTGGATGTGTAGTACACGCTTGTGTGATTAAAATTCTCATGCCTGTTTTTGAACTTTGTGTGGCTGGCCCATGCAAGGTTTTGAGCTGCTCTCGTGTTTTTCCCATTGTATTATTTTTTTCTATTGCTAAAAGAGTGAAGGCAGTATTCCGTCTGGTTGTTTTGTTTTTGTTTTTTTTCATTTTTGTTTTGGGAACTATAAAATATCTCCCCCACATTTGTATCTAAATGTTTATCTCATGTTTTAGTCTTATCATTGTTTGTTTGTAGTAACAAGAATATGTTTGAACCTACCGTGGCAGCCCTCCTACGCATTGCGGCTGTTGTATTTTTCGTAGGAAAGTGAAAGTAAGGGTTACAGAGGGTTTCATTGTTGCCAGTTTTGAGGAATGTCAGTGACAATTTACCAATGTACACAAATGTTGTATTGTTTACCTTTCTTTGCAGGTTAAATATGAAGGATAAAGTAACAGCTTTTGTTTATAAGTATCTTTTCAGGTCCAAGGAGTTTCTGAAAGTGTATGTACATAGAAAGCAGATGTATGTAGATAGCTGTACACGTGCATAAATACACACGCCTAAGAAGATAAAAGTATCATAGACTATTTCAATGTTTCATTGTTTTTTTTTCTGCACCATTATAAACCCTGAGTGTCTTCCTCCAGTTTGTAATGAGGAAGAAAATGGGGGGGATCAAGGTAAGAATGACAATTTTCAAACCAATAATACTAACCGCTCTAATTCTAGCCAAGTTTGTGACCTAGTAGGATGACATGTTCCACAACTTTCTTTCTTTGACGGACTTTGAATCAGCAAGCAGCAGTCCGGTGAAGGAGGCTCCCATCCCAGATGCTAAGAACCTTTTTGTCAATGGTTCCAGGTATTACGACCCCAGGTGGTAAGCCACGCAGTGACCACAGTTATTGAGTTTGTTTGGAGGTCAACTAAATACAGGGTTGTACTTTCCTCAGCAGCTGTCGACATTCTCAGCTGATGGGGTGGGTGCATTCACTGTAACATGACCTTCAAAAGGTCCACCACAGGGTTCATGAGTCCCTCCTGGACCCTGACACAATAACCGGTTTACATTCTTTCCAACCAGGTGACTGGATCATTGTAAAGAAGCTTGATGGACGAGACAACTGGATCCACGCGAGCCACTGCAAGAAGCTGCTCAGCTGTTCGGCACATCACGGACCTGGTGAACAGATTGCTGGGAGGGGCTGGGGAAGACCCAGCTGTCATGGTGCACGTTGGCACCAATGACAAAGTCAGAGGCAGATGGAGTTTCCTAAAGAACGATTTTAGGGACTTGGGAGCTAAATTGAGGAAAAGGACCTCCAAGGTAGCATTCTCAGGAATACTACCGGTACATCGAGCCACACCAGAAAGGCAGAGGGAGATTAGGGAAGTAAACAAGTGGCTGAAGAGCTGGTGTAATAAGGAGGGGTTTGGGTTCCTGGAGGACTGGGCCGACTTCTCAGTCGATAACCAGTACTATAGAAGGGATGGACTGCACCTAAATGAGGATGGTGCAGATCAGCTGGGAATGAAGTTGGCCAAAAAGTTAGAGGGGTTTTTAAACTAGACTATGGGGGGAGGGTTCAGAGGTAGAGATAGTCAGCGCGGAACATATTCCAGAGGGTAGTATTGGGGGCATTAGTGGTAGGTTGACCAAAGCACCTAAACCCAAGGTAAGTATAGTAGCAAGTCCTAGTTGCAATCTCGGAACACCCAATAAAAGGATAATATGCGACCGGTCTAAACCACGTGGCATGTTAACCAATGCCAGGAGCCTGGCAGACAAGATGGGTGAACTAGAAATACTGTTGTTCAAGGAGGATTTGGATTTTGTGGGAATTTCAGAGACCTGGTTCAACAGCTCTCATGATTGGCTGGCAACCATTCGAGGGTATACCCTTTATCGCAAGGATAGAGAGGGTAAAATAGGGGGAGGGGTATGCCTATATATCAAGAATAATGTACAAGTGAATGTGAGAGATGACATCACTAAGGGAGCTAGGGAGACGGTGGAATCCTTATGGGTAGAGCTCCAAAGGGATGAAGCTAAGAGGAAAATAATACTGGGAGTATGCTATAGGCCCCCTAACCTGAGGGATTAAGGGGAGACAGATCTCCTATCAAAAATTGGATTAGCAGCAAGGATGGGAAGTGTTATCATAATGGGGGATTTTAATTATCCAGACATAGACTGGGCGGAGGGGACCGCACAATCATCTAAGGCTCACCAGTTCCTAAATGTCTTGCAGGACAATTTTATGGGTCAGATGGTAGACGCACCAACTAGAAATAAAGTGTTTCTGGATCTACTTATTACCAACAATACAGACCTGATCACAGATGTGGAAATATGGGGCAATTTAGGTAACAGCGATCACAGGTCAATTGGCTTCAGTATAAATCACACAAATAGGAAACATAAAGGGAATACAAAGACACTGAATTTCAAAAGAACCAGCTTCCCTAAACTACAAACCTTGCTAGAAGGCATAAATTGGGATAAAATCTTAGGAACAAAGAACACGGAGGAGAGATGGGTTTGCTTTAAGAGCATATTAAATAAGGGCATTAGCCAATGTATCCCATTGGGTAATAAATTTAAAAGAGCGAGCAAAAGTCCTGGTTGGCTTATCTCCAATGTAAAAATGCATATAAAAGCAAAGGAGAAGGCCTTCAACAAATATAAGATTGAGGGATCATCATCATCATTCAGACTTTATAAAGAATGCAACAAGAAATGTAAGGGTGCAATAAGGACAGCTAAGATAGAACATGAAAGACACATAGCGGAGGAGAGCAAAAAAAAAATCCCAAGAAATTCTTTAAGTATGTAAACAGTAAAAAAGAGAGGACAGACCATATTGGCCCCATAAAGAATGAGGAAGGACATCTGGTTACAAAGGATGGGGAGATGGCGAAGGTATTGAATTTATTCTTCTCCTCAGTCTTCACAAGTGAATCGGGGGGCTTCAGTAACCAAAACTGCAGTGTTTATCCTCATGACACATCACAGGAAGCACCTCCTGCATCCGAGGGTACTTAGGGAACTCAGTCAAGTAATTGCCAGACCATTGTTCCTAATTTTTACTAGACAAAAGAAAAAAAGAACGGCGCATGCAGTACGACCGGACAGCTACAGGACTGAGGATCGCTTCTATCAGCCCGTGAGCCGTATACCATTCGGGGACCATGCGAATGAACCATTGTAATTTCACATGCTTGAATTTTACTGCTCCCATGTGAGTGTTTTTAATCCATTTATATTAAACTTATTGTAAAACACGCTGCACTTAGAGGGAGCCGTTCTTATTTCCTTTTGTCTTGTTCCAGAGCCTCTTCTAGCTTTTATGGACTGGCTGCCTTCTATATGTTCAGCAATATATCATCCTTACATGGACATACTTATTATGGATTTGGTCTGAAATA
The DNA here is from genome assembly GCA_037952835.1 of Lithobates septentrionalis. NCBI lineage: Eukaryota > Metazoa > Chordata > Amphibia > Anura > Ranidae > Lithobates > Lithobates septentrionalis. Next base: position 95,345 of record JBBDGP010003757.1, read on the forward strand.
CCCATATCCACTACCAGTTCCTTTTCCCTGCTCATGTCCCCTCCCCTTTCTTTTTTAGCTATTTGTATACAGACACATCCAGAGTGCGCCATATTAACCCCTTGTTTTTTGCCTAATTTTTACTGACAGTCTACTGACTGGAATGGTACCAGCTGATTGGAGAAAAGCCAATGTAGCACCAATATTTAAAAAGGGCCCAAAATACATCCCTGGGAATTACAGACCAGTTAGCCTAACATCAATAGTATGTAAACACTTGGAGGGGGTGATAAGGGACTATATACAAGATTTTAGCAATGAGAACGGTATCATTAGCAGTAATCAGCATGGATTCATGAAGAATCATTCTTGCCAAACCAATCTATTAACCTTCTATGAGGAGGTGAGTTGCCATCTAGATAAAGGAAGGCCCGTAGACGTGTTGTATCTGGATTTTGCAAAAGCATTTGACACAGTTCCCCATAAACGTTTACTGTACAAAAGAAGGTCCGTTGGCATGAACCATAGGGTGAGTACATGGATTAAAAACTAGCTACAAGGGCGAGTTCAGAGGGTAGTGATAAATGGGGAGTTCTCGGAATGGTCAGGGGTGGGTAGTGAGGTCACCCAGGGTTCTGTGCTGGGACCAATCCTATTTAATTTGTTCATAAACGACCTGGAGGATGGGATAAACAGTTCAATCTCTGTATTTGTGGACGATACTAAGCTAAGCAGGGCAATAACTTCTCCGCAGGATGTGGAAACCTTGCAAAAAGATCTTAACAAATTAATGGGGTGGGCAACTACATGGCAAATGAGGCTCAATGTAGAAAAATGTAAAATAATGCATTTGGGTGGCAAAAATCTGAATGCAATCTATACACTGGGGATAGAACCTCTGGGGGAATCTAGGATGGAAAAGGACCTGGGGGTCCTAGTAGATGATAGGCTCAGCAATGGCATGCAATGCCAAGCTGCTGCTAACAAAGCACCTACAGTATTCTGTTCAGTTCTGGGCACCAGTCCTCAGGAAGGATGTACTGGAAATGGAGCGAGTACAAAGAAGGGCAACAAAGCTAATAAAGGGTCTGGAGGATCTTAGTTACGAGGAAAGGTTGTGAGCACTGAACTTATTCTCTCTGGAGAAGAGACGCTTGAGAGGGGATATGATTTCAGTATACTAATACAGTACTGGTGACCCCACAATAGGGAGAAAACGTTTTCGTGGAAGGGAGTTTAACAAGAGAAGGAAGTGTCACCAGCACACCAGGATCTCCAAAATTGGGTCCAAAATTTTAATCACATAGTATCAAAAAAATAAATAGAAGCGATGTTTCGGAGCCACGCAGGACCCCTTCATCAGCACCCAATTTAAGATACAGCCTTTTGTGTAGGTATGTTTGCGTTGGGAGTATTGCATTGGAGGGAGTTTAACAAGACTCATGGCCACTCATTAAAATTAGAAGAAAAGAGGTTTAACCTTAAACTACGTAGAGGGTTCTTTACTGTAAGAGTGGGAAGGATGTGGAATTCACTTCCACAGGTGGTGGTCTCAGCAGGGGGCATCGATAGTTTCAAGAAACTATTAAATAAGCACCTGAATGACCACAACATACAGGGATATATAATGTAATACTGACATATAATCACACACATAGGTTGGACTTGATGGACTTGTGTCTTTTTTCGACCTCACCTACTATGTAACTACACCAAAGGATGAGGAGTATCTTTGTTTATTTATTTTTTTTAGTTTAGTATATTTTGGCAAGGGTAAGGATGAAAAGCATCACAACTTATTGTTTAAAGTGTATTCTCCAACTAGCCAAGAAAGCGAACAGGACCAATTGCTGGGTATGAGTTTTGACAAACTATTAAAAAAACTCCAAACAGACACTTGTCAATAGAACTAACAATACATTTCTAGAGGGTAAAATTAGTTATAGTTTTAACAATATCTTTGGTTCTTGCCAGTTTTGGTATCGGGACAACTAGGTAGCCCACAAGTGTGCTTCAACTTTAGTGTCGGTAGAGGGGATAACTTCGTAGGGTTCACCACCTGTAAGGAAGGTATAACAGTTAATCTAACCAACAAAACCCCCCATTTTTTTTAATAACACCTCTATACCAGATTATATCTGTTGGAAGGAAGGGTGTGGCGTTTAGACAGAGGGAGCCATCCCCCAGTCTATCCTGTTACTACTCAATGCACGTGACCGTCAGCATGATTTCCCCTGTGCAACTCTGACTGGCCCCTACTACTTCTTATGCGGTACCTCCGCTTATAAGTTAATTCCCCCTAATGCAAGAGGTTCTTGTGTACTGGTGAAACTCGACCCAGCAACTTACACCGCGGATGATGGTGAGGATTTGATGGCGCGAGAGAAGGTAAGAACGGCAGGAAAAGCTAGTAGGGAATTGTTCACCAACTCCGACCAGGCCTGGGCATGGTTTCCTGCTTGGACGTGGTGGAGGATTGAACTTATGAAACGATTAAACAATTTCTCATCCATTGTGGATGGGATATTCAATGAAACCGTAGAAGCTGTAAGGGAGATCTCACAGGAATAAAGAGAGATCAAGACCCTTCTTTTACAGGAAAAGATGTCCCTTGATTATCTGTTGGCATCCAAGGGGGGTTTCTGCGAATTCATAGGAAAAGTTTGTTAAACCTGGATCAGGGATACTAGTGACAAAGTTCAGGCCCATATGGATAAGTTTCAGATCCCTGCAAGGCAAAGCCAGAGCTATAGCTAGTGAAGGTTGGAATCCTTTTAAGGGTTTGGGAAACTTTGGGGATTTTTTTATTTTCCATCGGATCATGTTTGAAGGAAGTAGGGGTATATATACTCGTGTTGTTTTTATTTCTATTTCTTCTATATGTCGTGATGAGGTGCACCTGTTGCCTGCTTGGATGAGTGAACAGAGCCCGAGCAGATGACCACATCTTTCTCACTGAGAAGAGACGCCCTGAAGCCCAGCGCACGTACAAGACACAGGATCCCAGACCGACCGGCGATTACTACAGCTCACCATGTTGTGTCCTCCCTATAAGTCATCCCTCCAGAAGAACAGAGTCTATAAGTCAAGCCGTGTTATGAACTCGTATGGACTGTAAGGACTGATTAATTTCCAGGTGTAATAAGAAGATCAAGATTCATCGAGGGACACATAGGAGCATATGACAAAGAGGAACTGTTGTGAAAATTTTTATTAATGTATGTTGTCAGATGTCCCCCAATGTCAGTTTTGCTGTAATACGCTCATGCGTGCGTGTTGACACATACAGACGTTGGTGGAAGACCATTGGCTGTTTGCTCTTTTAAGGATGTTCGTTTATGCCTCACCAAGGGACTGGCCGCTTCATGGCGACTGCATCTACACTCCTAGTAAGCAGATCTGCGTACATGGGAACCATAGCATAACCATACAAAATTATGGCCCACTGAGCCATGATGGAGTATGGTTCGCGTCATTGGTAGCAGTGGGAGTGTGCACTCGATCGTGTTCAGAGCCATGTAAGTAGTGTTCAAATTGTGAGACACTTTGTGTCTCACGGGATGCTTGCCGCATGGCTCTGCAAACGACCATCTGCACACGTCACTACTGTAATTCTATTTGAATACATACATGTGTGTGATTGGTTCTTTTGAAAGAATAGAAGTGTCTGATTGGCTGATTCTGAAGCCACCACCTTCCTTTATTTATTCATGTTGACAGTATAAATAAAGGCAGTAGAGCATTCAATGGAGGATTCTGCTAAGCTCAACGTGATACCAGCATCTGTGTTACTTGGAGATATACAAGCGCGCTTTCCCGGCATTATACAAGAGAGCTGTCTTTGTGCTTTTAAGTCAAAGAAATTATTTACTTATAAGGAGAAGCTTAAATATTCCTGTACACATTCTTTTGGAAGTTTCCAGCAAGTTCCAGAAGTAGGGGGAGGTCTCAGAGGTGCTGCCTGTAAGTCATACAGCCCTCCCACAGTCACCAAAACTCTGACCCAGAAAAACACAGGCACAGGCAATTTACCTACTCTAAAAAAAAAATCCTACTCTAGCACACTGGAGGGTGCTACATATCAATAGTATATTAACCACATATAGTAGCCACAGCAGCTGCCTGTTGCTCTTATCTCCATATCCCTGGTGGGAAGATTACCCTTCTGTCCACCATCATCAATCACAGCTTAGCAATTTATTCAATCATTTGTAAAAAAAAGGGAGAAGAAAGACACGACTACCAGACATTAGCCAGACATTAGCCTGTCTGGTAGTCCGCCCCCCTCCTTTCCCCGCTTTTCCGAGCTTGCTTGCTATTCTTGCTATAACAAGCAAGCTCGGAAACGCGTCGCACAGCTGTGACGTCACAGCTCGGCGCCACGCTGTGTTTGCTTCCCAAGCCTCGTTTTGTCTCTAATCACACGGCTGTGTCGTTATCATACTGCGGACGCCGGACGAGCCTTGCGGACACCTTAGCACAGCCAGCGACAGGCTCTGACGTCAGACTTTCCCATACAACTACTCCCAGAAACCACATCTGGCTTGTCTGTCTCTTCATTGACCCTATCCAATCTCGATGTGCCATCTGGACAGCTGAAGGAGAATTTGCTGTGCGCAGCCATCCCACCCTATTTTCGTTGGATCTGATGTGGTTCCAGCAATCTATGGACTCGCTGTGACCTGTAGTCCTCCCCCTTCTCTCCAGCCCAGAGATGTATCTGAACTCAACCCTACAGTTTTCCATGTGAGTGGATATTGTTTTCTTTTTTTTTTGAAAATCATTTTATTTTGCTTTTAGCAAACACATAGACAAAACAAAGATACAACAGTACAGCCAACATATGGCTAACATCAGGGGTGGGACTCACGCAGGGGTCGCAAATCAGCATAATGGAACCAAGAAATGTTAGATTATTTGCGACTACCATAATATACCATCATCCATGTGCTGGACTGGCTCACGCTTCAGGGGTAGGTCGATAGTTAACTAGCTCACCTAAGTTACTGTGCTGGCAATGGTTGGTTTATCAAGACTTCAAGGGAGGTCATCAGATAGCGAGAAACCTCCTAGTCTGCTGCAGCAGTGGAGGGTTCTGCCAACCACTTAGACCAGACCCTGTCATATTTTTTCGGACAGTCCCTATGAATATAGGTATCTTTGTATAGGGGTATCACATTATTGACAAGTGTTTTCCATAGACCTATAGAGGGAAGAGTTTTCCGCTTCCAGCATAGGACGATGGACTTCCTGGCATAAAACAGCAAGAAACCCAACAGGGTTCTAAGCCACCCTGGGCACCAGGTCCTACACCAGTCCCAAAAGGCATACTCTTGGGGATGGAACAATACAGATACTTAGTAGTTCATTCACCTCCATAAGGATTTGTGACCAAAAAACTTAAATTACCGGGCAGGACCAGAAGATGTGAATGTAGTCTTAACTGGCCTGCACAGAGTACTGACCTCACACCCGATATCGAACACCTTTGGGATAAATTAGAGTGGAGACTGTGAGCCAGGCCTTCTTGTCCAACATCAGTGCCTGACCTCACAGATGTGCTTTTGGAAGAATGGTCAAACATTCCCATAGACACACATTCCTAAACCTTGTGGACAGCCTTCCCATAAGAGTTAAAGCTGTTATAGCTGCAAAGGGTGGGCCAACTCAATATTGAGCCCTACGGACGTAAAGTTCACGTAAAGGCAGGTGTGCCAATACTTTTGACAATATAGTGTATGTATTGTTTTTGTATGTTATGCACTTTGTGAAGGTAGAATTTTTGTGTACTTTCAAAAAGTTGTATTGCTTGTACATGTATATCTGTATGGCCTATGGAGGAACAATCAACAAGGATAACCCAACCTTCCACCAACCAGGGAAAGTTTGTCAGAATCGAGAAGTGCCAGCACGACTGTAATCACTTCCCATTGGACTGTAGCTGACTGAATTGCCTGAAGTTAATTTGAAGAATATAGGTAAGTTCAGCAGCAGAGGAATTTGCTCACATTTCTATCTCCTTGAGCAATGGAGGTGAGGCTTTTCTATGTTTGTAGGGTACGGGAAAGGCCAGACACTGGAGAAAGTTGTCCCTGAAGACCAGTGCTTTCATAATCATGGGTTATGTCAATGTGATTTATTAGTAGGTTGGGCAGCCTAGACTTAATGCATGTGCTACTAACACTTATCGGCCGAACAGGACAAATAGCAGTAGGCTCCGAGGCATTGTGACTTGTACATCTGCCCACGTATGGCATGCACTGATGAAGTTTCCGGCAGACAGTTGATTACTATTCGCTAACACAACAAAAAAGTACTACAGTTCCATCTATTCATTCAAGCAGAGACCTTCCTTTAATTATCTTGGCAATTGTCCTTTGGCACCAATTGGTATTTTATACTGAGTTCCTTATTCTAGAGGCACGTCCTCAGTCACCAGGTGCGACCTGCGAGTTGATGGGCTGCTTGAAAAGCTTTCACTAAATGTATTTTGCATAAGTCCCGCAACAGAATGTCTCACCTTATCTTTCATATCTTTCCCTGAGAAGACGTAGAATATTGGGTTGATACAGCTATTGAACATGGCCATAGAGATGGAGAGAAGGTCAAAAATGTCCACTACTTTATTTCGAGTGAATAGCAGGATTACACCCATTATATGGTAGGGGGCCCAGGTGATGAAAAATGCGACTATGATCCCTAAAGACACCTTGATGATTTTATTACCAACTTGTGTAATTCTTCTGTTGTGTAATATAAAAGCCACAGAAATGTAACAAGTAGAAATGATTAGGAATGGAAGCAGAAAACCAAAAACCATATTAATGTAAGTGGTGAGCTCTCTCATGTGCTTCTCAAGATAGCATAAATTTCTGTTATCAGAAGTGTCCAAATTTTGGTACAGGACTTTAGGTAGACACATCAAAGAGGACAAGGTCCAAATAGCCAAGCATGTCATCCACGCCGTTCGTACTCCTCTGTGATTTCGGGCCCAAATGGGTATGACAACCAGGATGCAACGGTCAACACTGATAGCCACCAAGGTGAAGACGCTAGCGAACATGTTTAAAGGAGCGATGAAGGGTAAAATCTTGCAGAGCACGGAACCGTACAGCCAATCTGAGTAGAAGTACTGCACTATAATGAATGGGAGACACAAGCAGCAGATAAGATCAGCCACAGCAAGGTTCCAAAACCAAATGGTGGTCACGGTCCACTTCATCTTCACTCCGGTAACCCAAAGCACCAGAGCATTGCCGGGGACACCTATGAGGGTTGTAAAAGAGAAAACCAGGACAGTGAATGAATGTCCATGGTTGTAAAAGATGGCTGGTTCCGGCACATCACTGACATTGGACATCTTGTTCTCCTGTGAAAATATCAAGAGTTATTGCATCCATGTGGTTACTATTCAATCAGATGTTATTAAATGCAACATAAAGTATAAGGTTATTACTGGTCTTGATGAAGTTCTATGACTAAGGATGAGCTAAATTTTGGTCCAATCCCATGGGAGACAAGACAGGAGGCCCAATCAGCTGCAGCCATAGAATTCCTTCACTCTGCAGCCACACGTAACAAAGGGGAGGAAATGCTGGTGACATCATTGACCCCTTATGGCCACATGGCTATATATTGGTCAATGGCATTCAGGCCCGGATTTACTCCCTTTGCCGCCCCAAGGCCGAGTCCTTCAATGCCCCCCCCCACACACACACGCACACACACACACGCACACACACCACCATTCTCGTCCTTTATCGATGACTGCTACAATAGAGCAATTAAAAACATATCTCCACACACGAAAACACTGAAAATAACTGGCTTTAATTGTACAGACTGAAAATACTCTGTAATGCAGAAAATGCCTTTTAAAGATTATAGTAGTAAGAAACTCCCTAAAATTTTTTAGTTCTAACTTTTTTTTTGGCAAACTCATCGATAATATCTTTGTAGGACAAAGTATTTAAAAGTTCTGACTCAATAGGAAGTAAAGCTAAACTGTTAGGTCTTTCTTGACCCAAAGATGATCGTAAATAGTTCTTTATGCAAATACATTTCATTCATTTTTATGCACCACAGCTCAGTTTCAGTGCATATTATTATTATTATTATTATACGAGATTTATATAGCGCCAACAGTTTACTCAGCGCTTTACAATGTATAAGGGGGACAACACAATTACAGTACAGTTCAATACAAAAAGGTAGAGGAGGGCATAGAAACATAGAAACAGTGCATAGAAACAGTATGCATTTTGCACCACACTGCTCAGCCCTTTTACATCAGTGTCCTCAGTCGCCCCTTTACATCACGACCCCCTTTTACATCAGTGTCCTTAGCCCCCCCTTATGTCACATCCCCCCTGCCTCATTACAAACCCCCCATTACAGACTGACCCATCACAGACTGACCCCCCCATCACAGACCCTCCCATCACAGACTGACCCCCCCAAATCACAGACCCCTCATTACAGACTGACCCCCCATCACAGACCCCCCCATTACAGACTGACCCATCACAGACCCCCCCATTACAGACTGACCCATCACAGACCCCCCATCACAGACCGACCCATCACAGACCCCCTCATCACAGACCCTCCCATCACAGACCCTCCCATCACAGACTGACCCCCCAAATCACAGACCCATCATTACAGACTGACCCCCCATTACAGACTGACCTGACCCATAGCAGACCCCCCCATCATAGACTCACCCAAACCCATCACAGACCCCCCATCACAGACTGACCCCCCCAATCACAGACTGACCCCCCCAATCACAGACTGACCCCCCCAATCACAGACTAAGCCCCCATCACAGTCCTCTCTCAATATATAACTCCTTTACAGCACAGCATTCCCCCCTCCCCAAAGAACCCTACCTTATTCACACAAGACATGGAGGCTGGCCGCTCTGTACAACGGGCGGGACTTTTTACGTTAAAAGTGAGTGATTTATTGCTGTTACCGCCCCGCTGCCTAGCAACCAATCACCCACTTCTTAACTTAAAAAGTCCCGCCCTTTGTCTAGAGCGGCCGCGCTTCATGTTTTGTGTGAATAAGACAGGCAGCGTGGGGAGGGGGCAGTGCAGTTATATTAGAGAAGGCACGGACCTGCCATGCTGCCAGGGCCGATCCTAGGGTCACAGATGCCTGGGTGCAGAAATATTTTTGGCGCCCCCACATGGGCGTGGTCATCTAACTCCTCCGCTTTACAAATGTTTCTATGGCAACGACTCAAACACAGAGATGCTCCCCTTAGAAGTCTTCGTTACCCTGGGATCCTCCCATGATCTCTTAACAATAAATAAAATACAGGAAGAGCGTACACTAATGAGACCTGAGATGGTCAGAGACTGCAATCATAGTACGGGAGATGGTCAGAGACTGCAGACATGATACAAGAGACGGTCAGAGACTGCAATCATGGTACAGGAGATGGTCAGAGACTGCAAACATGATACAAGAGATGGTCAGAGACTGCAGACGTGATACAGGAGATGGTCAGAGACTGCAGACATGATACAGGAGATGATCAGAGACCGCAGACATAGTACAGGAGATGGTCAGAGACTGCAGACATAGTACAGGAGATGGTCAGAGGCTGCAGCCATGATACAGGAGATGGTCAGAGACTGCAATCATAGTACAGGAGATGGTCAGAGACTGCAGGCATAGTACAGGAGATGGTCAGAGACTGCAAACATGATACAAGAGATGGTCAGAGACTGCAGACATAGTACAGGAGATGGTCAGAGACTGCAGACATAGTACAGGAGATGGTCAGAGACTGCAAACATGATACAAGAGATGGTCAGAGACTGCAGACATGATACAAGAGATGGTCAGAGACTGCAGACATGATACAAGAGATGGTCAGAGACTGCAGTTCTTATGGACGTTAGTAGATAATGGCCAATCGGCCCTCTCACCTGACCCAGCGATACAGCAACGGTTCCTCTGATCAGGAGGCAGCTCACTCTGAATTGCCCGTGGCGACTCCGCTGGGTAGTACCCAGATCTGTATTCCTGCAATGACTCCATTCCTTTCTCCGCCAGGCATGGCGCCAGGCTGTGTGGCTTTCCCTCTGGGGGCGCAGGGAAGCGGGGTTCTCTCTCTAATGGTTTTCCCTCAGCACTGCCCTCTCCCTCTGGAGCCCTGGGTGTACTTTCCTGGGTGTAGACCCCCCCAGGACAAACCACCCCTCCCTTCATTAGTACAGACCCCCCAGGACAACCCCCCCCCTCCATTAGTACAAACCCCCCCAGGACAAACCCCCCTCCATTAGTACAAATCCCCCCAGGATAACCCCCCCTCAATTAGTACAGACCCCCCAGGACAAACCCCCCTCCATTAGTACAAATCCCCCCCGGATAACTCCCCCTCCATTAGTACAGACCCCCCAGGACAAACCCCCCTCTATTAGTACAGACCCCCTGGACAACCCCCCCTTCATTAGTACAAATCCCCCCAGGACAAACCCCCCTCCATTAGTACAAATCCCCCCAGGACAAACCCCCCTCCATTAGTACAAATCCCCCCAGGATAACCCCCCCTCCATTAGTACAGACCCCCCAGGACAAACCCCCCTCCATTAGTACAAATCCCCCCAGGATAACCCCCCCTCCATTAGTACAAATCCCCCCAGGATAACCCCCCCTCCATTAGTACAAATCCCCCCAGGATAACCCGCCCTCCATTAGTACAGACCCCCCAGGACAAACCCCCCTTCATTAGTACAGACCCCCGGGACAACCCCCCCTTCATTAGAACAGACTCCCAGGACAACCCCCCCCCTCTATTAGTAGAGACCCCCGGGACAACCCCCCCTTCATTAGTACAGACCCCCAGGACAACCCCCCCTCTATTAGTAGAGAACCCCCAGGACAACCCCCCCATCATTAGTACAGACCCCCGGGACAACCCCCCCTCTATTAGTAGAGACCCCCAGGACAACCCCCCCTCTATTAGTAGAGACCCCCAGGACAACCCCCCCTCTATTAGTACAGACCCCCAGGACAATACCCCCATCATTAGTACAGACCCCCGGGACTACCCCCCCTCTATCAGTAGAGACCCCCAGGACAACCCCCCCTCTATTAGTAGAGACCCCCAGGACAAACCCCCCTTCATTAGTACAGACCCCCGGGACAACCCCCCCTTCATTAGAACAGACCCCCAGGACAACCCCCCCTCTATTAGTAGGGACCGCCAGGACAACCCCCCCATCATTAGTACAGACCCCCAGGACAACCCCCCCTCTATTAGTACAGACTCCCAGGACAATCCCCCCTCTATTAGTAGAAACCCCCAGGACAACCCCCCTTCTATTAGTAGAGACCCCCAGGACAACCCCACCATCATTAGTACAGACCCCCAGGACAACCCCCCTCTATTAGTAGAGACCCCCAGGACAACCCCCCCCTCTATTAGTAGAGACCCCCAGGACAAACCCCCCTTCATTAGTACAGACCCCCGGGATAACCCCCCCTTCATTAGAACAGACCCCCAGGACAACCCCCCTCTATTAGTAGAGACCCCCAGGACAACCCCCCCTCTATTAGTAGAGACCCCCAGGACAACCCCCCCTTCATTAGTACAGACCCCCAGGACAACCCCCCTCTATTAGTAGAGACCCCCAGGACAACCCCCCCTCTATTAGTAGAGACCCCCGGGACAACCCCCCCTCTATTAGTAGAGACCCCCAGGACAACCCCCCCATCATTAGTACAGACCCCCAGGACAACCCCCCCTCTATTAGTAGAGACCCCCAGGACAACCCCTCCTCTATTAGTAGAGACCCCCAGGACAACCCCCCCATCATTAGTACAGACCCCCGGGACAACCCCCCCTCTATTAGTAGAGACCCCCAGGACAACCCCCCTCTATTAGTAGAGAATCCCAGGACAACCCCCCCTCTATTAGTAGAGACCCCCAGGACAATACCCCCATCATTAGTACAGACCCCCGGGACAACCCCCCCTCTATTAGTAGAGACCCCCAGGACAACCCCCCCATCATTAGTACAGACCCCCAGGACAACCCCCCCTCTATTAGTAGAGACCCCCAGGACAACCCCCCCATCATTAGTACAGACCCCTGGGACAACCCCCCCTCTATTAGTAGAGACCCCTAGGACAACCCCCCATCATTAGTACAGACCCCCAGGACAACCCCCCCTCTATTAGTAGAGACCCCCAGGACAACCCCCCCTCTATTAGTAGAGACCCCCAGGACAACCCCCCATCATTAGTACAGACCCCCAGGACAACCCCCCCATCATTAGTACAGACCCCCAGGACAACCCCCCCTCTATTAGTAGAGACCCCCAGGACAACCCCTCCTCTATTAGTAGAGACCCCCAGGACAACCCCCCCATCATTAGTACAGACCCCCGGGACAACCCCCCCTCTATTAGTAGAGACCCCCAGGACAACCCCCCTCTATTAGTAGAGAATCCCAGGACAACCCCCCCTCTATTAGTAGAGACCCCCAGGACAATACCCCCATCATTAGTACAGACCCCCGGGACAACCCCCCCTCTATTAGTAGAGACCCCCAGGACAACCCCCCCATCATTAGTACAGACCCCCAGGACAACCCCCCCTCTATTAGTAGAGACCCCCAGGACAACCCCCCCATCATTAGTACAGACCCCTGGGACAACCCCCCCTCTATTAGTAGAGACCCCTAGGACAACCCCCCATCATTAGTACAGACCCCCAGGACAACCCCCCCTCTATTAGTAGAGACCCCCAGGACAACCCCCCCTCTATTAGTAGAGACCCCCAGGACAACCCCCCATCATTAGTACAGACCCCCGGGACAACCCCCCCTCTATTAGTAGAGACCCCCACTCCATTAGTGTACATAAAAACACCCGGGCGGCAGCTGGAGAGGAGAGGACAGTGTGCAGCCGCGCCGCCCGGGTGGAGAACAGATGGAGACAGGAGAAAACGTCAGGCATGGACGGACCGCCCCACCGCACCGCACAGCACAGAGAACAGCTGCTCCGATTTTCGGCGGCTGCTCTCCTTCTCTGACAGGAGGAGGGAGGGGGGACGGGCTTGAGCCTTGAAAAAACAGCAGCGGCGGCGGTGACCTGCGCCTCAGTCTCGACACAGAGAGGAGGAGGAGGAGGCAGAGGAGCACTCTGGCTCTTCAGCGCCCCCACCTCTCTGGCGCCTGGGTGCACTGCATGCAGTATGCTACTATGTTAGTGTGAGGGGCGGCTGAGAAGTCGCCGCAGTAGCGGCGCCACCCCTGCACCACTGCCGCCCCGAGGCCTGGCCTCGGTGGCCTTGTGGGAAATCCGGCCCTGATGGCATTGTCCAAATATGGCCATGCTACATCAATGATGTCATCGCCATGCCTGCCCCTTTGTTACATGTGGGTGCCGGGTGGGGAATTTCATGACCACAGCAAACTGAGATAGCGGCCTGCTGTCATGTTACAGTCTCACGCGGGTTCAGGCCAAACTGAGTTCAACACAAACCCATGTGAGACAGTCACATGACAGATGGCCCAAATCAGCTTGTGGGCGTGGCCAGGAATAAGGTACAAAGTCAAGGAAGCAGCTTACACAGAGTCCACAAAGGTTTAACAGTTCATGTATTTAGAAGAATGCAAGTTAAAGGATGAAAAGATTTCTTGCAGAACACAGATGCTAACACTAACGTTTTTACTTATGGTAACAAGTGTAGAACACTGGTGGTCACATGTACAAGAACGCTGGCAGTAACAGGTGCAGTATTGCTGGCAGTAACAGGTGCAGTATCACTGGCAGTAACAGGTGCAGTATCACTGGCAGTAACAGGTGCAGTATCACTGGCAGTAACAGGTGCAGTATCATTGGCAGTAACAGGTGCAGTATCGCTGGCAGTAACAGGTGCAGTATCGCAGGCAGTAACAGGTGCAGTATCACTGGCAGTAACAGGTGCAGTATCGCTGGCAGTAACAGGTGCAGTATCATTGGCAGTAACAGGTGCAGTATCACTGGCAGTAACAGGTGCAGTATCACTGGCAGTAACAGGTGCAGTATCACTGGCAGTAACAGGTGCAGTATCATTGGCAGTAACAGGTGCAGTATCATTGGCAGTAACAGGTGCAGTATCATTGGCAGTAACAGGTGCATTATCGCTGGCAGTAACAGGTGCAGTATCGCTGGCAGTAACAGGTGCAGTATCACTGGCAGTAACAGGTGCAGTATCACTGGCAGTAACAGGTGCAGTATCATTGGCAGTAACAGGTGCAGTATCGCTGGCAGTAACAGGTGCAGTATCACTGGCAGTAACAGGTGCAGTATCACTGGCAGTAACAGGTGCAGTATCACTGGCAGTAACAGGTGCAGTATTGCTGGCAGTAACAGGTGCAGTATCACTGGCAGTAACAGGTGCAGTATCGCTGGCAGTAACAGGTGCAGTATCGCTGGCAGTAACAGGTGCAGTATCGCTTGCAGTAAGACCGCTTTCACACTGGGGCGCTTTGCAGGCGCTACAGCGCTAAAAATAGTGCTTGCAAAGCGCCCTAAAAGAGCCACTCCTGCATTTCACACTGGAGCGGTGCACTGGCAGGACGCTAAAAAAAGTCCTGCTAGCAGCATCTTTGGAGCGGTGGGGCAGCGCGGCTATAATCAATGGGGCAGCATGGCTATACCGCCGGCATAGCGCTGCTGCAGCAGCGCTTTGCGGTGGTTTTAACCCTTTCTTGTCCGCTAGCGGGGGGTAAAAGCACCCCTCTAGCGGCCGAATAGCGCCACGAAATTGGCGCTAAAACGCCGACGCGCCCACCGCCCCAGTGTGAAAGGGGCCTTACAGGTGCAGTATCTCTTGCAGTAAGACCCCTTTTACACTGGGGTGCTTTGCAGGTGCTACAGCGCTAAAAATAGCGCTTGCAAAGCGCCCTGAAAGAGCCGCTCATGTCTCTGCAGTGTGAAAGCTCCGAGGGCTTTCACACTGGAGCGGTGCGCTGGCAGGACGGTAAAAAAAGTCCTGCTAGCAGCATCTTTAGAGTGGTGTATACACCGCTCCTGCCCATTGAAATCAATGGGGCAGCGTGGCTATACCGCCGGCATAGCGCTCGGCCGCTAAGGGGGGTAAAAGCTCCCCGATATCGGCCGAAATACATCCGCAAATATGATGGTAAAGCCCCGCCCCAGTGTGAAGGTGGCCTAACAGGTGCAGTATCACTGGCAGTAACAGGTGCAGTATCGCTGGCAGTAACAGGTGCAGTATTGCTGGCAGTAACAGGTGCAGTATCGCTGGCAGTAACAGGTGCAGTATCGCTGGCAGTAACAGGTGCAGTATCGCTGGCAGTAACAGGTGCAGTATCGCTGGCAGCAACAGGCTCAATAACAATTGTAGTAACCGGTATGATCATCACTGTACAGAGGCCTAGCACAGTTCTCAAAGGGTGCTATTTCAGTCAATAGTGGCACAGGAGTGATAAGGCAACATCACTGGACCTGTACAACTGCACAAGACTGAAGGGAAAGCTGGAGGTCAGATTTATAGCACTTTCAGGAAAAAAGTATTTAATTTACGATCAGTTTGATGTGTGCTTTACAGCTGTTTACTGTGAATGTACATGCTCTTATTAAAGTGACAATGCTCATGCAATTCTGAATGGCACCACAACACACCTACTGTGGAACATCACATGTAGTTGGAAGCCGAAAAAGACCGCCTTTCTAACACATGTGACTTTTATATCCCCCTGTAGGTGCCATCATCATCATCATCCCAACCCACCCACCCACCGACCTTCCTTCCCACCTCTATCTCCCCTTCCTCCACATCCCCCTACCCCTTCCCATCCCTTCCATCTCCTTCTCTTTTTACTATTCTCTATCTGTTTACCTGCCCATGTGTTCCTTTTACTTGTATCTTTCACCCATCTCGCAAAACAACAACGGCCAATGGCCTATGGCCCTACTCACAGAGCCATTAAACTTGGTCAACTTAACCGATATCGGTACTCTACTCTACAGTATGGGTGTTGCCAGAATAAATCCAACCAAGTCTGTTCTGGAGACCCCAAAAAGCTACCTTGAAAGGAATTTGTGGCTTCATCTCTATAAAATGTCTCTTTTTTTCAATAATGTTTATTAAGTTTTCCCACAAGAAAATGGAAACAGAACACTTCACAATACCCAAGTTTTTGGAAAGGTAGAATACCTCGTACAAAAGCTTACAGCAAAAGTTATCCCTGCAATTCCCTTACCAAGGATATCAAACGTGAATAATGCAAATAAAAGACCATACGATGTTAAATGTGTTTCTGTGTATGGGATGGTACAGTATTGTATCAGTAGCATACAGTGCATCAGGAAAGTATTCACAGCGCTTCACTTTTTCCACATTTTGCAATTTATTAAAAATAAAAAACGAAAAAAATCCCATGTACATAAGTATCACAGACTCCTCCCATGTACATAAGTATCACAGGCTCCTCCCATGTACATAAGTATCACAGGCTCCTCCCATGTACATAAGTATCACAGGCTCCTCCCATGTACATAAGTATCACAGGCTCCTCCCATGTACATAAGTATCATAGGCTCCTCCCATGTACATAAGTATCACAGGCTCCTCCCATGTACATAAGTATCACAGGCTCCTCCCATGTACATAAGTATCACAGGCTCCTCCCATGTACATAAGTATCACAGGCTCCTCCCATGTACATAAGTATCACAGGCTCCTCCCATGTACATAAGTATCACAGGCTCCTCCCATGTACATAAGTATCACAGGCTCCTCCCATGTACATAAGTATCACAGGCTCCTCCCATGTACATAAGTATCACAGGCTCCTCCCATGTACATAAGTATCACAGGCTCCTCCCATGTACATAAGTATCACAGACTCCTCCCATGTACATAAGTATCACAGGCTTCTCCCATGTACACAAGTATCACAGGCTCCTCCCATGTACATAAGTATCACAGGCTCCTCCCATGTACATAAGTATCACAGACTTCTCCCATGTACATAAGTATCACAGGCTCCTCCCATGTACATAAGTATCACAGACTCCTCCCATGTACATAAGTATCACAGGCTCCTCCCATGTACATAAGTATCACAGGCTCCTCCCATGTACATAAGTATCACATGCTCCTCCCATGTACATAAGTATCACAGGCTCCTCCCATGTACATAAGTATCACAGGCTCCTCCCATGTACATAAGTATCACAGACTTCTCCCATGTACATAAGTATCACAGGCTCCTCCCATGTACATAAGTATCACAGGCTCCTCCCATGTACATAAGTATCACAGGCTCCTCCCATGTACATAAGTATCATAGGCTCCTCCCATGTACATAAGTATCACAGGCTCCTCCCATGTACATAAGTATCACAGGCTCCTCCCATGTACATAAGTATCACAGACTCCTCCCATGTACATAAGTATCACAGGCTCCTCCCATGTACATAAGTATCACAGGCTCCTCCCATGTACATAAGTATCACAGACTCCTCCCATGTACATAAGTATCACAGGCTTCTCCCATGTACACAAGTATCACAGACTCCTCCCATGTACATAAGTATCACAGACTCCTCCCATGTACATAAGTATCACAGACTCCTCCCATGTACACAAGTATCACAGCCTTTGCCATGACACTCAAAATTGAGCTCAGGTGCATCCTGTTTCCACTGATCATCCTTGAGATGTTTCTAGAACTTTATTGAAGTCCACCTGTGGTAAATTCAGTTGACTGGACATGATTTGGAAAGGCACACACCTGTCTATTTAAGGTCCCACAGTTACCAGTGCATGAAAGAGCACAAACCAGGCTATGAAGTCCAAAGAATTGTCTGTAGACCTCCAAGACAGGATTGTATGGAGGCACAGATCTGGGGAAGGGTACAGAAAAAATTCTGCAGCATTGAAGATCCTAATGAGCACAGTGGCCTCCATCATCCATAAATAGAAGAAGTTTGGAACCACCAGGACTCTTTCTAGAGCGGGCCACCTGGCCAAACTGAGCGATCGGGGGAGAAGGGCCTTAGTCAGAGAGGTGACCAAGAACCCGATGGTCACTCTGACAGAGCTCCAGCATTTCTCTGTGTAGAGAGGAGAACCTTCCAGAAGAACAACCATCTCTGCAGCACTCCACCAATCAGGCCTGTATGGTAGAGTGGTCAGACGGAAGCCACTCCTCAGTAAAAGGTACATGACAGCCCGTCTGGACTCTCAGACCATGAGAAACAAAATTCTCTGGTCTGATGAAACAAGGATTGAACTCTTTGGCATGAATGGCAAGCATCATGTCTGGTGGGAACCAGGTACCGCTCGTCTGGGCAATACCATCCCTACAGTGAAGCATGGTGGTGGCAGCATCATGCTGTGGGGATGTTTTTCAGTGGCAGGAACTGGGAGACTAGTCAGGATGGATGAAGAGATGAATGCAGCAATGTACAGAGACATCCTTGATGAAAACCTGCTCCAGAGCGCTCTGGACCTCAGACAGGGGTGAAGGTTCATCTTCTAACAGGACAACGACCCTAAGCTCACAACTAAGATAACAAAGGAGTGGCTACGGGACTACGTTGTGAATGTCTTTGAGTGGCCCAGCCAGAGCCCAAACTTGAACCCGATTGAACATCTCTGGAGAGATCTGAAAATGGCTGTGCACCGACGCTCCCCATCCATCCTGATGGAGCTTGAGAGGTCCTACAAAGAAGAATGGGAGAAACTGCCCCAAAATTAGGGGTGCCAAGCTTGTAGCATAATGTTTAAAAAGACTTGAGGCTGTAATTAGTGCTAAAGGAGCTTTACCAAAGTATTGAGCAAAGGCTGTGATACTTATGTACATGGGAGGAGCCTGTGATACTTATGTACGTGGGAGGAGCCTGTGATACTTATGTACATGGGAGGAGCCTGTGATATTTATGTACATGGGAGGAGCCTGTGATACTTATGTACATGGGAGGAGCCTGTGATACTTATGTACATGGGAGGAGCCTGTGATACTTATGAACATGGGAGGAGCCTGTGATACTTATGTACATGGGAGGAGCCTGTGATACTTATGTACATGGGAGGAGCCTGTGATACTTATGAACATGGGAGGAGCCTGTGATACTTATGTACATGGGAGGAGCCTGTGGTACTTATGAACATGGGAGGAGCCTGTGATACTTATGTACATGGGAGGAGCCTGTGGTACTTATGTACATGGGAGTCCGAGATGAAGCTACGCCATTAGACCCAGCGAAACGCGTTGATGTCATCCACAATGCTGCCTTGTCCCATGACGCTGTTTGAGTGGGTGTGCTAAGAATGCCGAGATCTGGGCTCCTGTGAGCTTCGGCCGTCGTAATGGAATACTATTGCGAGAGACTATATAGCTAAGGGCCATATGAACTCGGTAAACGGTCGCACCAAGTTGTTGACTATCTTCCCGGGCTACACTTTGGTGACCAGGAGAGATTTGTGACTTTAGTCCATCGCCACTCTAATTGACGGAGACAGGTTATTTACAGCTCACTACCAGCAGAGCGATGACGTCTGGAAAACTTTCACATGTGATGTATTATGTAACAAAGCTTGAAGTTGTTACTCACAGCCTGACTGGTTCCGGTTCTACTCTCGCTCTGTATTTATAACACCTATGACAGAGGTGACCTGTATAATGCTGATGATTTCCTAAACTTGATACATTACTTTGGGATGTGAGCATTGAATGTTAAAGGAAATCCTGTTATGCTAAAAACTTTTCTTTGGAATACGATGGAAAGAGCTTGAACTTGGAGATTACAGCAGCACAATAATTATTTCCAATTTCTGGATCCTCCGGACACAAATAAAGGTGCACCCTAAGGACTGTCTGTTTTCCAAATTATTCTTAAAAATAGTTCATCGGTTTTCCTTTAGATGCAGAACATAGTATTTAAATATTTTTTTCCTTGTATTTCTTGAATAACAATCTTATTTTCAGCATATTATACTAATGCCCCGTACACACGAGCGGAATTTCCGTCAGAAAAAAACCTGGATGGTTTTTCGGACGGGATTCCGCTCGAGCTCGCCTTGCATACACACGGGTCACACAAAAGTTCTCAGAACTTTCGACCGTCAAGAGCGCGGTGACGTACAACACTACGACGAGCCAAGAAAATGCGGTTCAATGCTTCCGAGCCTGTGTCGAATTGTTTCCGAGCATGCGTGATTTTTTTTGCGCGTCCGAATTGCATGCAGACGATCGCATTTTCGCATAGGAACTTTTTCAGATCGAAAAATAGAGAGCTCGCTCTCAACCTTTTGCTGGCTGGAATTCCGCCAGCAAAAGTCCGATGGAGCCTACTACACATGGTCGCATTTTCCGACCAAGAGCTCACATCCGTCTTTTGCTGGCGGCATTTCCGATCGTGTGTATTCGGCATAAGTGTTAACCTCTCACAGGCCTGCTATTCACCCCTCACATTCTATCCTTCCTAATTGATTATCTTGACGTCGGCCATAAACAATTAGTGTAATTTAGGGGATCATATTTGACCCCGTTTTTTTAATTGTACATGGAAGGAGTTTGTGATACTTATGTACATGGGAGGAGCCTGTGATACTTATGTACATGGGAGGAGTCTATGATACTTATGTACATGGGAGGAGCCTGTGATACTTATGTACATGGGAGGAGTCTATGATACTTATGTACATGGGAGGAGCCTGTGATACTTATGTACATGGGAGGAGTCTGTGATACTTATGTACATGGGAGGAGCCTGTGATACTTATGAACATGGGAGGAGTCTGATACTTATGTACATGGGAGGAGCCTGTGATACTTATGAACATGGGAGGAGTCTGTGAAACTTATGTACATGGGAGGAGTCTGTGATACTTATGTACATGGGAGGAGCCTGTGATACTTATGTACATGGGAGGGGCCTGTGATACTTCTGTACATGAGAGGAGTCTGTGATACTTATGAACATGGGAGGAGTCTGTGATACTTATGAACATGGGAGGAGTCTGATACTTATGTACATGGGAGGAGCCTGTGATACTTATGTACATGGGAGGAGTCTGATACTTATGTACATGGGAGGAGCCTGTGATACTTATGTACATGGGAGGAGTCTGATACTTATGTACATGGGAGGAGCCTGTGATACTTATGTACATGGGAGGAGGCTGTGATACTTATGTACATGGGAGGAGCCTGTAAAAAAAAAATTTGGTGCAGGGTTCCCCTTCATTTCCATACCAGACCTGAAGGGCCTGGTATGAAGTCCTCCTCCACTATCCCCAAAATCCCCAGTCCTAGCCCCCCCTTCTTCCCCTTCCCAGCACTTATCCCTGCCCCCCCCTCAATTCCCCCTCCTAGAAGAAATCCTTTTCCCCAACCAGTACAAACCCTCCTTCCCCCAATACCCCTCTCGGAATAAATCCTCTGCCACCACCAAATCCTACCTTCCAGCACAGCCTCCCATTCCAGTAGAACCCCCCCCTCCCAAAAAAAAAATCTCTCTTGTAATATAAATCTTTCTCCCTCCTCACCCCCCCCCACCCCCACCCCCCCTCCAAAAAAAAAGACTCCCACTTCTAGCACAAACCTCTCCCTAAAAAAAATCCCCCTTCCCAGCACAAATCTTTCACCCCACAAATCCCTATCCCAGCACAGCTCCTCATCCCAGCACAAATACCCCACCCCCAGTCCCCCCTTCCAGCACAACATGCTCCCAATCCTGGAACAATTCCTCTTCCCCTCATCCTCTCCAGCACAAATCCCCTTTCCTCCAAGCCCCTCCTACACAAGTCCTCTCCCCAGTACAAAGTTTCCCCCACAAACACAAATCCTTTCCCCCCTTCTAATACAAATCTAAACCTCCCAACTGTCCCAGTTTTAATGGGCCTTTTCTGAGATTTGAACAAAATCCCAGCGTCCCATGAATTTGAGCTGAGTCCTGGAGCCCAGTGCTGGAACAAGTTCTGGCACTTGGCTCCACTAACTTGCCAAGCAGGAGCTAGTGTGGGCATCCAGGGCAAATGTCCTCCATCTCTCATGATCATCCCATCTGTGAGAAGTTGGATATGTGCTGGGGGCACTTTGGGAGAGAAAGGGCTAGTGCTGGAAGGGGGAGCTGGATATGTGCTGGGGGGGCACTCTGGGAGGGAGGGGGCTAGTGCTGGAAGGGGGGGTTGAATATGTGCTGCGGGGGCACCCTGGGAGTGAGAGAGCTAGTGCTGGAAGGGGGGGGTTAAATTTCTGCTGGGGGGCACTCTGTAAGGGAGAGGGCTAGTGCTGGAAGGGGGGTTGGATATATGCTGGGGGGGCATTCTGGGAGGGAAAGGGCTAGTGCTGGAAGGGGGGGTTGGATATGTGCTGGGGGGACTCTGGGAGGGAGAGGGCTAGTGCTGGGGGGGCTGTATATATGCTTGGGGGAGCACTCTGGGAGGGAAAGGGCTAGTGCTGGAAGGTGGGGTTAGATATGTGCTGGGGAAGCACTCTGGGAGGGAGAGGGCTAGTGCTGGAATGGGCTATCAGGTTTCAAATTCATCCCACACTTCTGGCATACAGTGGGAACGGAAAGTATTCAGACCCCCCTAAATTTTTCACTCTTTGTTATATTGCAGACATTTGCTAAAATCATTTAAGTTCATTTTTTTCCTCATTAATGTACACACAGCACCCCATATTGTACACACAGCCCCCCATATTGTACACACAGCACCCCATATTGTACACACAGCACCCCATATTGACAGAAAAACACAGAGTTGTTGACATTTTTGCAGATTTATTAAAAAAGAAAAACTGAGATATCACATGCTCCTAAGTATTCAGACCCTTTGCTAGGTATTTAGTAGAAGCCCCTTTTGATGAGTCTTTTTGGGAAAGATGCAGCAAGTTTTTCACACCTGGATTTGGGGATCCTCTGCCATTCCTCCTTGCAGATCCTCTCCAGTTCTGTCAGGTTGGATGGTAAATGTTGGTGGACGGCCATTTTTAGGTCTCTCCAGAGATGCTCAATTGGGTTTAAGTCAGGGCTCTGGCTGGGCCATTCAAGAACAGTCACGGAGTTGTTGTGAAGCCACTCCTTCGTTATTTTAGCTGTGTGCTTAGGGTCATTGTCTTGTTGGAAGGTAAACCTTCGGCCCAGTCTGAGGTCCTGAGCACTCTGGAGAAGGTTTTCATCCAGGATATCCCTGTACTTGGCCGCATTCATCTTTCCCTCGATTGCAACCAGTCATCCTGTCCCTGCAGCTGAAAAACACCCCCACAGCATGATGCTGCCACCAACATGCTTCACTGTTGGGACTGTATTGGACAGGTGATGAGCAGTGCCTGGTTTTCTCCACACATACCGCTTAGAATTAAGGCCAAAAAGTTCTACCTTGGTCTCATCAGACCAGAGAATCTTATTTCTCACCATCTTGGAGTCCTTCAGGTGTTTTTTAGCAAACTCCATGCGGGCTTTCCTGTGTCTTGCACTGAGAAGAGGCTTCCGTCGGGCTACTCTGCCATAAAGCCCCGACTGGTGGAGGGCTGCAGTGATGGTTGACTTTCTACAACTTTCTCCCATCCCCCGACTGCATCTCTGGAGCTCAGCCACAGTGATCTTTGGGTTCTTCTTTACCTCTCTCACCAAGGCTCTTCTCCCCCGATAGCTCAGTTTGGCCAGACGGCCAACTCTAGGAAGGGTTCTGGTCACCCCAAACGTCTTCCATTTAAGGATTATGGAGGCCACTGTGCTCTTAGGAACCTTAAGTGCAGCAGACTTTTTTTGTAACCTTGGCCAGATCTGTGCCTTGCCACAATTCTGTCTCTGAGCTCTTCAGGCAGTTCCTTTGACCTCATGATTCTCATTTGCTCTGACATGCACTGTGAGCTGTAAGGTCTTATATAGACAGGTGTGTGGCTTTCCTAATCAAGTCCATTCAGTATAATCAAACACAGCTGGACTCAAATGAAGGTGTAGAACCATCTCAAGGATGATCAGAAGAAATGGACAGCACCTGAGTTATATATATGAGTGTCACAGCAAAGGGTCTGAATACTTAGGACCATGTGATATTTCAGTTTTTCTTTTTTAATAAATCTGCAAAAATGTCAACAATTTTGTGTTTTTCTGTCAATATGGGGTGCTGTGTGTACAATATGGGGTGCTGTGTGTACAATATGGGGCGCTGTGTGTACAATATGAGGTGCTGTGTGTACAATATGGGGGGCTGTGTGTACAATATGAGGTGCTGTGTGTACAATATGAGGTGCTGTGTGTACAATATGGGGTGCTGTGTGTACAATATGGGGCGCTGTGTGTACAATATGAGGTGCTGTGTGTACAATATGGGGTGCTGTGTGTACAATATGGGGTGATGTGTGTACAATATGGGGTGCTGTGTGTACAATATGGGGGGCTGTGTGTACAATATGAGGTGCTGTATGTACAATATGGGGTGCTGTGTGTACAATATGGGGTGCTGTGTGTACAATATGGGGGGCTGTGTGTACAATATGGGGGGCTGTGTGTACAATATGGGGTGCTGTGTTTACATTAATGAGGAAAAAAAATGAACTTAAATGATTTTAGCAAATGGCTGCAATATAACAAAGAGTGAAAAATTTAAGGGGGTCTGAATACTTTCCCTCCCCACTGTATGTCCTTTCTCATACCAAAGAGCCCCCCCCCCCCCCCCACATATCCTTCTAACCCCCAATCACTCCACCAAGTGTACATCCTTTTAGTTTTCTCCTTCCCAGCCACTCTCTCCCCATCCTCCCTGTCCATCTAGAAAGCATAGAAAACTCTGTACAGACCTGAAATCAGCGCATGTCCCTGCTCTCCTCCTCTTGTGTGTGTACAGAGCTGAATGAGGAGGAAGAGGAAGAGGCAGCTTCGTTTTGCTGTGTGAGTGAGACAGGCTGCAGGGACGGCGGGGAGGGGAGACATGCATCAGATGATCGTGCAGACTTGTCATTCCTGGTGTAGCCCGGTCTGAATGATGTGTCTGGTTCTGGAGCAGAGGAAAACCCGAACACATCATTCAAAAACCCTCATTCAACCCTCATTCAACCATCATTCAAAGACCCTCCAGCAGCCAGAAACAATAGACCCCCCCCTCAACAGTAGATCCCTCCCCAGCAATAATTGACCCCCCCCCTCCAAGAGCACTGCTTGTCAAACCCTGTGCACAAAAAAATGGAACCATGAAATCACAGTACATGAAAAACGTGCATGAGGGTACAGGAATAGCCATCCTCCGAAGAGGAAGGGCCTCGAACCCTGAACCTCCCGATGCGCAAGGCTCCTGACAGGGTCAGGGAGCTCTACTATTTACTTGGCTAAAGCCAGGGGACCTCCTGAAGCCGGTCTTCCATGTACTTGGTGGAGGGCCCTACCAAAGTGAGACTCCCTGGTAGGAGAGAGGAAAGAGATCCTAAGGCCACATGTCGGGTGCCCACGTGTTGCCTGGGACAATCCTGCAATTAGCAGGTCTGTCCCAGGCACCCTCATTCCGGGACAATACAGTGTCCTGGAATTAAATTGACAGAGCAAGCAAACCCCGCCATAGAGCTGGCACTGGCTCTGCCTCCAGCTCCACCTGAGACTCTGGCCCCTGGTTGCTAGAGCCGCCTGGCGGATAGCAACCAGTGACCTCACAGCCGCGACTCACTCCGACGAGGCCAAAGACACCAATCCACCGGCACTGCAGTCTGGGTTAGGATCTCCGTGGACAGTGATCAGGAAAAAGGTGAAAAGCGCCCCCCCAGCACATTCCGTCCCCCACCTCTCTACTAGCACAAGTAGAAGGGGAGGGGGTCAGTCAGTAGTGGGGGGGGTCATTACTGTGGGGGGGTCTGTACTGAGGGAGGGGGGGTCAGTACTGTGGGGGGAGGTCTGTACGTAGTGGGGGGTCCATAGTGAGGGAGGGGGGTCTGTACTTAGTGGGGGGGTCTGTACTGAGGGAGGGGGGTCTATTCTTAGTCGGGGGGGTCTAAACTGATGGAGGAGGGGTCTGTATTTAGTGGGGGATCTATACTGAGGGGGGGTCCGTACTGAGGGCGGGGGTCTATACTTAGTGGAGAGGGTGGTCCGTACTGATGGAGGGGGTCTATACTTAGTGGAGAGGGGGGTCCGTACTGAGGGAGGGGGTCTATACTTAGTGGAGAGGGGGGGTCCATACTGAGGGAGGGGTCTATACTTAGTGGAGAGGGGGGTCCATACTGAGGGAGGGGGTCTACACTTAGTGGAGAGGGGGGTCCGTACTGAGGGAGGGGGTCTATACTTAGTGGAGAGGGGGGTCCGTACTGAGGGAGGGGGTCTATACTTAGTGGAGAGGGGGGTCCGTACTGAGGGAGGGGGTCTATACTTAGTGGAGGGGGGGTCTGTACTGAGGGAGGGGGGTCTATATATAGTGGAGAGGGGGGTCCGTACTGAGGGAGGGGGATCTGTACTAAGGGAGGGGGGTCTATTATTACAATGTAATAATACAAATACATTTCAAGCATGGTGTTGAGATGATATAAGTGATGATATAAGCAGAATTATTTAAAAAGACTCAGGCGCTGACGTGGGAAAAAACTACTACTGATGCGGATGCAGAAGTAATTAACAAGAGATGACCAAATAATATAGCTGCAACTAAATAAAGTGAAAATCAATGAGTTGTGTAATGGTTAATTGCGCTGATATTATCCTCTTGTTACTAATTAAATACTATAATCCGTGACTACCTATAATCATCCTCATTAGATAAAAAACCCCTCCAAATAATCACCAAATTGGTGCAAAAAAATCCTCATGTAATATTATAATAAAAATAACTTCTGTTACGACCGTGAATGTGCTCATAAATAGATGAATAAATTAAACTAATAAACTGGTGCTGTAAAATTATTGTTACTTCTACTAAAGAAATGTGCATGAAATGAATATTTAAACATTTAGTGCATCTAAAATTATCTGCTATTCAGAACAAATTATATAATTGTGTGCAATACCATATAAATACGTTCAATATAAACTACCATCAAATGTTTAAAAAAAAAAAAATTATTTCAAAATCATTAACATAAGGTGCTCCAAATCCATCAAGTGTTCTTTGTGCAACAAGTTCAATCAGTGCCCGTTATATTGTAACAAAGTTTGTAAATAAATAAATAAATAGTATCAAGATATGTTTTACTTTCACTTCTCTTGTTTCAATTCCGCTACTTCGCTCAGAATCCCGGACATGCAAAGATAAAAATATATGCATCCATTGCGCAGAGATATAAATCAATTGGCTATTATATATCAGACTTCTTAGTTCCACTCACATACTCTCCTCCGTACGATCGCATTTAGTATTGATCAGCTGCAACTGCACAGAGCTCAGCGGTGAGACGATACCTTTGTCACCGCTTGCTCAAAGACTGGGGACGTCACAGGCTCCTCCTACGCGTTACGTCACTGCCACGTGACTTTTTCAACCGTGAAAAAGTCACGTGGCAGTGACGTAACGCGTAGGAGGAGCCTGTGACATCCCCAGTCTTTGCAGTGTGTGAGCAAGCGGTGACGAAGGTTGAAAAAGTCACGTGGCAGTGACGTAACGCATAGGAGGAGCCTGTGACGTCCCCAGTCTTTGCAGTGTGTGAGCAAGCGGTGACGAAGGTATCGTCTCACCGCTGAGCTCCGTGCAGTTGCAGCTGATCAATACTAAATGCGATCGTACGGAGGAGAGTATGTGAGTAGAAGTAACAATAATTTTACAGCACCAGTTTATTAGTTTAATTTATTCATCTATTTATGAGCACATTCACGGTCGTAACAGGAGTTATTTTTATTATAATATTGCATGAGGATTTTTTTGCACCAATTTGGTGATTATTTGGAGGGGTTTTTTATCTAATGAGGATGATTATAGGTAGTCACGGATTATAGTATTTAATTAGTAACAAGAGGATAATATCAGCGCAATTAACCATTACACAACTCGATGATATAAGCAGGGTGTTGAGATGACATAAGTGATGATATAAGCAGGGTGTTGGTGTTGGGATGCTATAAGTGCTAAAACCATCCATTCACCCGACAAATTATTCGCTGCCGAAATCCCTTCAACCCCCAGACTACATTCAACACAACACCCCCCCCCCACCACCGACCCCAGTCCTTGGCAAAATTGTCCCTGAATGGCAGTTTGGAAATGTGGTCACCCTAGCCACATGTCCTCCCTCTGACATCAGGACAGGCCTTGATAACCTGCACCCTCAGTCTCTGAGTATAAATAAATGAGAAAAAAACACACGTGCAGTGGAAATACCCATGATTAATGCAATTAAAATTAAAAATGCAAGTGTATGTAAAGACCATTTTTGAGTAGAGTAGGGAAGTGTTAACACACCTGTGAAGTTTTCTGTTTTACTGTCTGTTTCTGGTTGGAGAAATTTTAATTCCCTTCCTGTCACAGAGAGACGGGAACAAGTAAGAGGAGATCTCTCCAACGGGAGAGGATATCCATTCCCAGACAGTTGTCACCCCCTGTTCCTCAAAAACTTTGGGTGACCTATCACTTTCTGTAATGGAGACAATGTTCAGCAATATTGAGTAAAAATCTCTCCAGAGGTTCTTACCTTTCCACATTCCAGCTAAAACTAAGGTAAAAAGTTTTGGCTTTACTTTATGGTTGAACTAGATGGACTTGTGTCTTTTTTCAACCTGATTAACTATGTAACTACTTTTAAAAAGTTTCAATGCTTGTACATGTATATTTGCGAAAACATTTTTATAGCCTATGGAGGAGTAATCAACCAGGATAACCCAACCTTCCGCCAACCGGGGAAGGTTTGTCAGATACAAGCCTGTAATCCCTTGCCATTGGACGGTAGCAGACTGAACTGGCTGAAGCTAATTTGAGGAATGTAGGTAAATGCATCAGCAGAGCTTTACTAGCTCCTTGAGCAATGGAGGGGAGGCTTTTCTATCTTGATAGGGCAAGGGAAAGGCCTGACATTGAGAAAGTTGTCCCTGAAGACCAGTGCTTTCATAACCATGGGTTATGTCAATGTAATTTAGCAAGTAGATTGGGCAGCCTAGACCGAATGCATGTGCTACTAACACCCATTTGCGTGGTAGGACAAACAGCAGTAGGCCCTGAAGACATCTGGACACGTATGGTATGCACTTATGAAATTTCCTGCAGACAGTTGATCTCAATTGCTAACCCAATAAAAAAAGTCTACAGATCCATCTGAGCATTCAAGCAGAGGTCTTCCTTTAATTATCTTGGCACCAATTGGCATTTTAATCTGAGATCTTCACTCTAGAGGCACGTGTGCTCATTCCTGCGAGGAATGTGGCAGTGGCGGAATGCCGGGCCCTGTTGCAAGTGCGACTGTTGCGACCCTGGTAATTCCGCCACTGGGTAAAAGTATCATAGACTATTTCACTGTTTTATTGTTTTTTTCAGCACCATTCTAAACTCTGCGTGTCTTCTTCCAGTTTGTAATGAGGAAGAAAATGGGGGTTATAAAGGGAAAAGGTAAGAATGACAATTTTCAAACCAATAATACTAACCGCTCTAATTCTAGCCAAGTTTGTGACCTAGTAGGATGACACGTTCCACGCCTGTCTTTCTTTGATGGAATTTAAATCAGCAAGCAGCAGTCTGGTGAAGGAGGATCCCATCCCAGATGCTAAGAACCTTTTTGTCAATGTTTCCAGGTATTAAACCCCCATATGGTAAGCCACGCAGTGACCACAGTCATTGAGTTAGGTTTGTTTGGAGGTCAACCAAAAACAGGGTTGTACTTTCCTCAGCAGCTGTCGACATTCTCAGCTGATGGGGTGGGTGCAGTCACTGTAACAAGAACTTAAAAAGGTCCACCACAGGGTTCATGAATCCCTCCTGGACCCTGACACAATAACCAGTTTAAATATTATCTGATCTTATGTATCAAGCACCCACAGGAACCTATTCCTAGATACACAAGAGCAAACAAGAGGCGCTCATAGGCTCAAGAGTGCAATAACTGTATATGTATTAACATACCACCAAATGATAACTACACATAAGTGCATAAATGCCTAAATATGCTGAATAGCGTAATAAAGCACAACACAAATTACTTCTAATGTAAATAGGGGGGAGAGAGGAGGGATTTTAACGGTGCATGGGGGGAGGGGGAAAAATCTCATCAGAACCAGCAAGAACAGACACAGCCAGGCAGGACAGCAGGAGGGCTCTGGCTGTGTCTGTTCTTGCTGGTTCTGATGAGATTTTCCAAGGGTCAACCTTTTTTGGGGGTAAGCGCTTTTTGGATGCTTTGGAGTGACAACACACATCTCATTATATGTTTTTCTTCTTTTTCTCTGCTGCATTATGATGGTAACAATGTATTTTTATGTATAAAAAAACCCCCTTTTTTTCCCCCTCCCCCCATTTTTTCCTTGTAGAATTACTAAAAGTGTTGGATGACGCGCTACTTAATTGCATACCCCTTGATAAAGCGACAAATGCGAAACATGTCGGGCTAGTATGCAATGACCACTATTTATGAATATGTAATGTACATCCTACCTGTTATTCCCTACCTTTTTGACCACTTTTGCTTTGTTTTAACTGTACTGTTATATTTGATGAGCATATGTGCTTGTTTTTAATGTTAACAATAAAATTGTTTTTTTAAGAAAAAGAGATAAGATATCATAATCATTTTTCATATGTAACTAACATGCACCGTTAAAATCCCTCCTCTCTCCCCCCTATTTACATTTAAATTTTTGTTTGGGATGTGGTGCCTATTTTGAGGGTGTTTCCCCACTTCCGGAACCTAAACCTATACAAAACAAATTACTTCTAAGTGACAGTGAAAATTGTGCCAAACGAATAATTAATATGCAGATCAAGTGAAAAAAAGTCACCAATTAATGTGACATATCAAAATAAGCAAATAAAAGTGCAAAAAAAATATATGAAAAATCAGTCCTTAAATCTTTTGTGACAAAAAATGCGTGATTTAATCTGTGACAAAAAAATCCACATAGATCTTCTATAGTGCAGTGATCTTGTTAGTGTTGAACTCCAAACGTCTTCCACCTCACCAGCGTGAAAACGTGAATCCACCCCCAATAGAATCTCACTCACCAAATATTTTTGCCAGCACTTTCATGCACGGCAAAACAGCGCTTATGAATCACACTCCAGAGTGATCGAATATGCAGTTATTCCACAATGTTTCAGATACATCCACATGTAAAGGAATATGAAGAACTCACATAGCGTAAATCAGCACGGCAAATTTATTTTAAAACCACTACAATCTTCCATAAAAGCACTCACATTTTAAGAGATAAATAACAGCAATAAAAAACCAGTGAAGTTTCACAGCAGCTTCAAATCCAGTGGATGCAATCAGAACAATAAATGGTCACGGCGGACCCGAGGTGTGCTAATGTCAGGACTCACGGTCTCTTTCACCCCCCTTCCGTGGTGCGCCGTACGACCAGATCTCTCCTTCCTCAAGTGCGGCTCACAGCGTTACTCGTCACACCTTACAGCCACGCCCCCGACATGTTTCGTCATAGATTAGACTTATTCATGGGATTGGCTGAATAGGCTGCCCATCATCCCTTAAATCTCCTCCTCCCTAGCTTCCCATAGGTCAGTGAGTCCGCATGCGCACATCTCGTGTCCCCGATTCAATGATAGAGCCGAGACCACGGCGCGCCGCTGTACAGGGATGCAGCTTGCCTTTACTTAATTAAGGACTAATTAAAACATAAAAATCACACGGATGGTTCAGCTCAAATACATTCTACCTAATACTGCAAGTGGCCACAACCTAGCGGCTGCGATCACAGCAACAGTGTATCCTTATTTCAAGTCGATGTCCCATACTAGACATACCGGCTTGAAATTCCCTGAGTTTAAAGTCTGCACTCCCATTGCTGGAGTGGCAACTTCTAAATAATTATTAGGGAACGAAAGGAGAATATATCCATCCTAAATAACATACTGTAATATTGAATAAGATATCTGTTGGATACACTGTGAATGTGCTGTAATACTAAAAAATGAATATAAAAACAAGAATAAAAAAAAAAAAAAAAAAAACATCAATATAAGAATCCAACACATATCCTCTCATTCCCAGTTAGCTAGGACTTGAGAGCATGGTGAGAATCTGTTTTACTAAATACCCCCTAATTAAAAATCCATGCCTCTTCATACATTGGTCGTAAGGCCCTATTAACTCTGCACCTGAACATGTATGAAAAAACAAATAACGATATACACATTCTATCGTATTTACCCAGGGGGAGCGACCGCAAATAGGAATAATATGAGTGCCATTCCTTCATTGCGGATGCTACTTACTAACATAAATCAAAACTAAGCCATCTCTCTCCCCCCACTATTTTGGACTAGTTCTCAATCTGAAATAGCCAACAATCAAAGCTAGATCCCAAACGCTAAAAAATCCTAAAAAATATATAAAAAAAGAGTGTAACAAATATATTGTCTCATACACTCTGGGTTCCCTAAACAATCTATCAAATAATCGCAATACACTAACATATCCTTGAACCTCCTAATAAAATGTGGAAAACAGCTGAGGAATGGTAAATCCCATTAAACCCCCTTATGTGCAAAAAATTAAAAATTATTTATAAAGCAATTTAAATCCAGCTCAATGTTTAACCCCCTCGGGGTTAAACTTTTCATTAGAAAGATCCAGCGAGTTTCCCTCTGCGATAGATCTCTAACCCGGTTGGAACCTCTCCAAGCTGGATGGACCACATCAATCCCACAAAACTGTAATGCGGCAGACTTTCTTACGAACAGACTTGCCTACATACGATCACACAAAAGTCCGACGGATTCGTACGTGATGACGTACACCGGACTAAAATAAGGAAGTTGATAGCCAGTAGCCAATAGCTGCCCTAGCGTGGGTTTTTGCCCGTCAGACTAGCACACAGACGAGCGGATTTCTGGGTCCGGCGTAGTTACGACGTAAAGATTTGAAGCATGTTTCAAATCTAAAGTCCGTCAGATTTTGGGCTGGAAAAGTCCACTGAAAGTCCGGGGAAGCTCACACACGATCGGATTGTCAGCCAGCTTTAGTCCATCGGCGTCCGTCGGACTTTTGTAGATGAAAAGTCCGACCGTGTGTACGCGGCATAAGAGTGATGGATCCTTTTGGTGCTTTTCTCTGAAGTGCAGGGAGACACTATGGTACTTATAGCCATTCTTAATATTGGTCAGGTGTTCCGAGATTCTGACCCTTAGCTTTCTTTTTGTTCTGCCTACATAAAGTAGGTCACAGGGGCACCACATCAAGTATACAACATGAGTAGAGTTACAAGTGCTGAACTCCTTAATCTCGAAGGATTCTCCTTCTCTATTCGTTACACTTGTAACCCCCCGGTGATTCACTTTTACAGTCCTGCAGCATATACACCTTCTGCAACTGAAAAAGCCTTTCAGGTCCAGTTTCAAATCATTATTTCCAGGTGGATCCAGAATTTTTCTTACTACATGATCCCCAAAGCTCGGAGCTCTTCTGTAAATGAATCTCGGTTGATTCGGTAAGATTTGCCCCAAGTGTCTATCCTTGCATAAAATATGCCAATGCTTTCTGAATATCCCCTCTATATCTTTATATTGGCAATGATATCCTGATATGAACCCAATCTGATGTTGGCCCTCAGCCATTTGGGGGATATTCTTTTTTTCAAAACATTTCTTCCTCGGGGTTTGTGCCACCTCTTGAATGACCTTATTTAGTACATTAGTGTCATAACCTTTTTGTATGAACTTCTTTTTTAGGATTCCTGCTTGTTCATAAAAATCCTCCAACTGCGTACAGTTACGCCGGACTCGTAAAATCTGTCCCTTTGGAATATTTTTTATCCACGCGGGATGGTGGCCGCTTCTTATGGACAGATAGCTGTTACGATCAGTCGGTTTAAAAAACACTTTTGTTCTTAATGTGTCCATATATCTTACAATTGTCACATCTAGGAAGTTCACCGTATCACTGCTGATCTGGTATTCCAATCTAATGTTATTGGTATTATTGTTGAGTTCCTGTAAGAACTCAACTACCGAATCCTCCGTACCTTCCCAGATAAATAGGAGATCATCGATAAATCTTCGGTAAAAAAGAAGCTGGGGCCTTCTCACACTAAATACTTTCCTGTCTTCCCACTCTGCCATAAACAGGTTGGCGAGGCTGGGAGCAAATTTGGCTCCCATCGCCACGCCAACCTGTTGGGAGTAGAAATCCCCATTGCACCAAAAATAATTATGGGACATGCAAAAATCTAATACATGTCCCAGAAAACGCTTTTGTATACCTGGGATGTCATCCCTTTTACTTAATGCCCAATTTAGGGCCAGGGATGCATCTTCATGTTGTATAATAGTATACAGGGAGGCTACATCAGCCGTAACCAAGTATACTGAAGATGTAGCCTCCAACCTTACATTTTTGAGCGATGTTAGTAAGTTCCCCGTATCTTTCAAATACGCCTTTGTGGCCTTTACGCTTGGCTGGAGGAATTTATCCAAATACTCCCCCAGTCTAGCGGTAACAGACCCAATACCATTGACGATAGGGCGAGGCGGTGGGCATTGTGTACTTTTGTGTATTTTTGGCAGGGTGTAGATCACAGGGATTCTACACGCACTCGGGATTAGATATCTTCTCTCTTTATAGTTTAATGCATCCATTTGGTACCCCCATTCCACCAAAATCGTCAACTGAGTTTTATATGCCTCCGTGGGGTCACAAGACAATTTTTTATATGTGGATCTATCCCCGACAAGGTCTAAGAGTTGGTTAAGGTAAAAAGATTTGTCTAACAGCACCACTCCTCCCCCCTTATCTGCGGGTCGCACTATCAGATCCCTCCTCTCTTTCAACGAGCGTATCCCTTCTCTAATATAATATGGGTTGACCCCTTTACGTGGGACAAGTTCCTCAATATCATTGAGCACCAAACTCTTAAACACTTCTGACCAATATTAAGAATGGCTATAAGTACCATAGTGTCTCCCTGCACTTCAGAGAAAAGCACCAAAAGGATCCATCACTCTTACAGTTTTGTGGGATTGATGTGGTCCATCCAGCTTGGAGAGGTTCCAACCGGGTTAGAGATCTATCGCAGAGGGAAACTCGCTGGATCTTTCTAATGAAAAGTTTAACCCCGAGGGGGTTAAACATTGAGCTGGATTTAAATTGCTTTATAAATAATTTTTAATTTTTTGCACATAAGGGGGTTTAATGGGATTTACCATTCCTCAGCTGTTTTCCACATTTTATTAGGAGGTTCAAGGATATGTTAGTGTATTGCGATTATTTGATAGATTGTTTAGGGAACCCAGAGTGTATGAGACAATATATTTGTTACACTCTTTTTTTATATATTTTTTAGGATTTTTTAGCGTTTGGGATCTAGCTTTGATTGTTGGCTATTTCAGATTGAGAACTAGTCCAAAATAGTGGGGGGAGAGAGATGGCTTAGTTTTGATTTATGTTAGTAAGTAGCATCCGCAATGAAGGAATGGCACTCATATTATTCCTATTTGCGGTCGCTCCCCCTGGGTAAATACGATAGAATGTGTATATCGTTATTTGTTTTTTCATACATGTTCAGGTGCAGAGTTAATAGGGCCTTACGACCAATGTATGAAGAGGCATGGATTTTTAATTAGGGGGTATTTAGTAAAACAGATTCTCACCATGCTCTCAAGTCCTAGCTAACTGGGAATGAGAGGATATGTGTTGGATTCTTATATTGATGTTTTTTTGTTTTTTTTTTTTATTCTTGTTTTTATATTCATTTTTTAGTATTACAGCACATTCACAGTGTATCCAACAGATATCTTATTCAATATTACAGTATGTTATTTAGGATGGATATATTCTCCTTTCGTTCCCTAATAATTATTTAGAAGTTGCCACTCCAGCAATGGGAGTGCAGACTTTAAACTCAGGGAATTTCAAGCCGGTATGTCTAGTATGGGACATCGACTTGAAATAAGGATACACTGTTGCTGTGATCGCAGCCGCTAGGTTGTGGCCACTTGCAGTATTAGGTAGAATGTATTTGAGCTGAACCATCCGTGTGATTTTTATGTTTTAATTAGTCCTTAATTAAGTAAAGGCAAGCTGCATCCCTGTACAGCGGCGCGCCGTGGTCTCGGCTCTATCATTGAATCGGGGACACGAGATGTGCGCATGCGGACTCACTGACCTATGGGAAGCTAGGGAGGAGGAGATTTAAGGGATGATGGGCAGCCTATTCAGCCAATCCCATGAATAAGTCTAATCTATGACGAAACATGTCGGGGGCGTGGCTGTAAGGTGTGACGAGTAACGCTGTGAGCCGCACTTGAGGAAGGAGAGATCTGGTCGTACGGCGCACCACGGAAGGGGGGTGAAAGAGACCGTGAGTCCTGACATTAGCACACCTCGGGTCCGCCGTGACCATTTATTGTTCTGATTGCATCCACTGGATTTGAAGCTGCTGTGAAACTTCACTGGTTTTTTATTGCTGTTATTTATCTCTTAAAATGTGAGTGCTTTTATGGAAGATTGTAGTGGTTTTAAAATAAATTTGCCGTGCTGATTTACGCTATGTGAGTTCTTCATATTCCTTTACATGTGGATGTATCTGAAACATTGTGGAATAACTGCATATTCGATCACTCTGGAGTGTGATTCATAAGCGCTGTTTTGCCGTGCATGAAAGTGCTGGCAAAAATATTTGGTGAGTGAGATTCTATTGGGGGTGGATTCACGTTTTCACGCTGGTGAGGTGGAAGACGTTTGGAGTTCAACACTAACAAGATCACTGCACTATAGAAGATCTATGTGGATTTTTTTGTCACAGATTAAATCACGCATTTTTTGTCACAAAAGATTTAAGGACTGATTTTTCATATATTTTTTTTGCACTTTTATTTGCTTATTTTGATATGTCACATTAATTGGTGACTTTTTTTCACTTGATCTGCATATTAATTATTCGTTTGGCACAATTTTCACTGTCACTTAGAAGTAATTTGTGTTGTGCTTTATTACGCTATTCAGCATATTTAGGCATTTATGCACTTATGTGTAGTTATCATTTGGTGGTATGTTAATACATATACAGTTATTGCACTCTTGAGCCTATGAGCGCCTCTTGTTTGCTCTTGTGTATCTAAGAATAGGTTCCTGTGGGTGCTTGATACATAAGATCAGATAATATTTAGTCTTGGAGTTAATTAAAGGGGCAGCTCGGCTTATACTTTTCATTTCTTTTCATTAAGTTTTGATTTCTTTTTGCACAGTGAGTGAGTTATTCACTGGATCTCACTTTTTACTATTTTGCACTCCATCCATTAGCGCAGTGGGGGTGGTTTTGAATTAAGGGCGGTTCACTGATTCAGATTACCCATTTATAGTTTACAATAACCAGTTTACATTCTTTCCAACCAGGTGACTGGGTCATTGTAAAGAAGCTTGATAGACGAGACAACTGGATCCACGTCAGCCACTGCAAGAAGCTACTCAGCTGTTCGGCACATCACGGATCTGGTGGACAGATTACTGGGAGGGGCTGGGGAAGACCCAGCTGTCATGGTGCACGTTGGCACCAATGACAAAGTCAGAGGCAGATGGAGTTTCCTTAAGAACGATTTTAGGGACTTGGGCGCTAAATTGAGGAAAAGGTCCTCCAAGGTAGTGTTCTCAGGAATACTGGTACATCGAGCCACACCAGAAAGGCAGAGGGAGATTAGGGAAGTAAACATGTGGCTGAAGAGCTGGTGTAGTAAGGAGGGGTTTGGGTTCCTGGAGGACTGGGCTGACTTCTCAGTCGATAACCAGTACTATAGAAGGGATGGACTGCACCTAAATGAGGAGGGTGCAGATCAGCTGGGAATGAAGTTGGTCAAAAAGTAAGAGGGGTTTTTAAACTAGGCGATGGGGGGAGGGTCCAGAAGTAGAGATAGTCAGCGCGAAACATATTCCAGAGGGTAGTATTGAGGGCATTAGTGGTAGGTTGACTAAAACACCTAAACCCAAGGTAAGTATAGTAGCAAGTCCTAGTTGCAATCTTGGAACACCCAATAAGAGGATAATATGCGACCGGTCTAAACTACTTGGCATGTTCACCAATGCCAGGAGCCTGGCGGACAAGATGGGTGAACTAGAGATACTGTTGTACGAGCAGGATTTGGATTTTGTGGGAATTTCAGAGACCGGGTTCAACAGCTCTCATGATTGGCTGGCAACCATTCAAGGGTTTATCGCAAGGATAGAGAGAGTAAAAAAGGGGAGGAGGGGGAGGGGTATGCCTATATATCAAGAATAATGTACAAGTGAATGTTAGAGATGACATCACTAAGGGAGCTAGGGAGGAGGTGGAATCCTTATGGGTAGAGCTCCAAAGGGATGAAGCTAAGGGGAAAATAATACTGGGAGTATGCTATAGGCCCCCTAACCTGAGGGAGGAAGGGGAGACAGATCTCCGATCACAAATTGGATTAGCAGCAAGGATGGGAAGTGTAATCATAATGGAGGATTTAATTATCCAGACATAGACTGGGCGGAAGGAACCATGCATTCATCTAAGGCTCGCCAGTTCCTAAATGTCTTGCAGGACAATTTTATGGGTCAGATAGTAGACGCACCAACTAGAAATAAAACATTACTGCATCTACTGATTACCAACAATACAGACCTGATCACAGATGTGGAAATACGGGGCAATTTAGGTAACAGCGATCACAGGTCAATTGGCTTCAGTATAAATCACACAAATAGGAAACATAAAGTGAATACAAAGACACTGAATTTCAAAAGAGCCAACTTCCCTAAACTACAAATGTTGCTGGAAGGCATAAATTGGGATAAAATCTTAGAAACAAAGAACACAGAGGAGAGATGGGTTTGCTTTAAGAGCATATTAAATAAGGGTGTTAGCCAATGCATCCCATTGGCTAATAAATTTAAAAGAGTGAACAAAAGTCCTGGATGGCTTAACTCCAATGTAAAAATGCATATAAAAGCAAAGGAGAAGGCCTTCAAAAAATACAAGGTTGAGGGATCATCATCAGCATTCAGACTTTATAAAGAATGCAACAGGAAATGTAAGGGTGCAATTAGGACGGCTAAGGTAGAACATGAAAGACACATAGCGGAGGAGAGCAAAGAAAATCCCAAGAAATTCTTTAAGTATATAAACAGTAAAAAAGGGAGGACAGACCATATTGGCCCTATAAAGAATGAGGAAGGACATCTGGTTACAAAGGATGGGGAGATGGCGAAGGTATTGAATGTATTCTTCTCCTCAGTCTTCACAAGGAATCGGGGGGCTTCAGTAACCCAAATTGCATTGTTTATCCTCATGACACATCAAATGGTTAACAGAAAACAGAATTAAAATTAGACTTGGGAAACTTAACATTAATAAATCACCGGGACCAGATGGCTTGCACCTGAGGGTACTTAGGGAACTCAGTTAGGTAATTGCCAGACAATTGTCCCTAATTTTTACTAGACAAAAGGAAAAAAGAATGGCACCCTCTAAGTGCAGCGTGTTTTAAAATAAGTTTAATATAAATGGATTAAGAATACTCACATGGGAGCTGTAAAATTCCAGCATGTAAAATTACAATGGTTCATCCGCATGGTCCCCGAATGGTATACGCAGGCCCGGACTGGCCATAGGGCACACCGGGCATTTTCCCGGTGGGCCGGGGCCGCCAGAACGCATTTCCTAGGGAGACTGTGACATGCAGGGCTGGCCGCGGGTGGATGGGCGGATTGCGGGGCTGGCCACGGTTGGATGGGCAGATTGCGGGGCCGGCCGCAGGTGGATGGGCAGGATGCAGAGCCGGCCGCGGGCGATGTGCCGCATATGTGGGAGGAGTGGAAGGAGTCTCACCATTCCCCCGCCCACCAAGCCGCTCCATAGCAACCTAGGCCACTGCTGAAGCGAAGGCCCGGTTCACGCATGCGCCTCACAGCCGTCGCTCACCTGGCAACCAGGACGCCAGGAGAGAAGGAGGGACGGAGAGGCCGAGTCCTTCCACGCCATTACCTTCTGTATACGCAGCTGGAGGATCTCAGACCCACCTCCAGCACATGAAAGCTGGCTAGGTGACTCAGGTGATCATGAAGGGGGAGGAGCTGCCTGGATTAGTCCTCTTCTGCCTGATGTCGGAAAAGTGTATCCGGGGCCTGGACAGGACAGCTAAAAAAGTAAGTGATGCCAGCCTGTCCGTTTTCCCAAAATCATGTTTTACACCTGCATTTACACAAAGCATGATGAGAGCATGCTTTGATCTGGTCAGTGGTCTCTTGTACACAGTGCAGTGCAGTGTTAGAAAAAAAAAATCATATATACACTTTAAATGCAGGACACCTTTTGGATTATATTATATATCATTTTGTGTAATATATTTTTAATGTGGCCTAAAATTAACTGTTATCTCTATGCCTGGGTTCACACTAGATGTCGTGCGAATTCACAGCAAATTTGCTGCAGTTTCAGCACTGCATCTAAATTGCATCCATCTATGTGAACCAATTGCAGAGTGTACAGTATGTTAAGTTAACGACACCCCGCAATCAGTTTGCAAAACGCAGCGCAGTTTGCAGAATCGGATCGCATTGGGTGTGAACACCCATGCAATCTGATTCTGGTGCGGACAAAAAAGGGTCCTGCACCAGTTTGGTGTGAATGCAGTGCGATTTGAGCCATACAAATCCATGGCTCAAAATGCACCCCAGAGATACCACATGTAATTCACACAGGAATGTGTTGCGATTCCTGTGCGAATTACATGTGGTATCTCACACCGCAGTAGTGTGAACCTGGGCTGAGGCCTTAAAGTGACACTAAAGGTATAGTTTTTTTTTTTTTTTAAATAACAAACATGTCATACTTACTTCCACTGTGCAGTTCATTTTGCACAGAGTGGCCCCGATCCACCTGTTCTGGGGTCCCACGGCGGCTCTCGCAACTCCTCCCCGCAATAGATAACCCCCTCTGGGAATCTCTTTCCCGAGGGGGTTACCTTGCGGCCGCGCACCCGTGTCATACACTCGGCGTCCATAGCCACCGAGTGTATGACTCAGCCCCGCCCCCGAGCCCGCGTCATTCGATTTGGTTGACAGCAGCGGGAGCCAATGGCTGCACTGATATCAATCTATCCAATGAAGAGCCGAGAAGCCATGGAGTGAGCGATGCGGGATCACGCCCACGGAAATTCGGGGCTCAGGTAAGTAAAACCTTAGGATAGCCAGGATAGCCGCACATATACACTCCTCTTGTATATGTGCAGCTGCAGACCATGAAATGTCTCAGCTGCTTACAATTGGCAGGGTCCTGTGAGAGGAAGGGGCCCAGGGCAGGGGTTGGTTAAGTAACAAACATGTCATACTTCCCTGATCTGTATAAAAAAAAAAATGGGCTGCTCAGTTTAAAATGCCCGGGCCTATTTTTTGCCCCAGTCCGGGCCTGGGTATACGGCTCACGGGCTGAAAGAAGCGATCCTCAGTCCTGTAGCTGTCCGGTCGTATGCAGTACGACTGGACAGCTTAGCTAGTTGTAGTGTATTCTCCAACTAGCTAAGAAAGTGAACAGGACAAATTGTTGGGTATGAGGAGTTTTGACAAACTAGTAGACTTGTCAATAGAACTAACAATACATTTCTAGAGGGTAAAATTAGTTATAGTTTTAACAATATCTTTGGTTCTTGCCAGTTTTGGTATCGGGACAACTAGGTAACTCACAAATGTGCTTCAACTTTAGTTTCGGTAGAGGGGACAACTTTGTAGGGTCCACCACCTGTAAGGAAGGTATAACAGTTCATCTAACCAACAAAACCCCCGTTTTTTTTAATAACACCTCTAGACCAGTCTATCCTGTTACTACTCAATGCACGTGACCGTCAGCGTGATTCCCCCTTTGCAACTCTGACTGGCCCCTACTACTTCTTATGCGGTACCTCTGATTATAAGGTAATTCCCCCTAGTGCAAGAGGTTCTGGTGAAACTCGTCCCAGCATCTTACATCATGGATGATCGTGAGGATCTGATGGCGCAAGAGAAGGTAAGAACGGCAGGAAAAGCTAGAAGGGTATTGTTCACCAACTCTGACCAGGCCTGGGCATGGTTTCCTGCTTGGACGGGGTGGAGGATTGAACTTATAAAATGATTAAACCATATCTCATCCATTGTGGATGGGATATTCAATGAAACCGTACAAGCTGTAAGAGAGATCTCACAGGAACAAAGACAGATCAAGACCCTTCTTTTCCAGGAAAAGATGTCCCTTGATTATCTGTTGGCATCCAAGGGGGGGTTTCTGTGAATTCATAGGAAAAGTTTGTTAAACCTGGATCGGGGATACTAGTGACAAAGTTCAGGCCCATATGGATAAGGTTCAGATCCCTGCAAGGCAAAGCCAGAGCTATAGCTAGAGAAGGTTGGAATCCTTTTAAGGGTTTGGGAAACTTTGGGGATTTTTTTATTTTCCATTGGATCATGGTTTAAGGAAATAGGGGTATATATACTTGTGTTGTTTTTATTTCTATTCGTTCTATATGTCGTGATGAGGTGCACCTGTTGCCTGATTGGATGAGTGAACAGAGCCCGAGCAGATGACCACATCTTCCTAGCTGAGAAGAGACGCCCCGAAGCCCAACCCACGTACAAGACACAGAGGATCCCAGACCGACCGGTGATTACTACAGCTCACCATGTTGTGTCCTCCCTATAAGTCATCCCTCCAGAAGAACAGAGTCTACAAGTCAAGCAGTGTTATGAACTCGTATGGACTGTAAGGACTGATTCATTTCCAGGTGTAAGAAGATCAAGATTCATCGAGGGACACATAGGAGCATATGACAAAGAGGAACTGTTGTGAAAATTTTTATTAATGTATGTTGTCAAATGTCCCCCAATGTCAGTTTTGCTGTAATATGCTCATGCGAGCGTGTTGACACATACAGACGTTGGTAGAAGACCATTGGCTGTTTGCTCTTTTAAGGATGTTCGTTTATGCCTCACCAAGGGACTGGCCACTTCATGGCGACTGCATTTACACTCTTAGTAAGCAGATCTGCGTACATGGGAACCATAGCATAACCATTCAAAATTATGGCCCACTGAGCCATGATGGAGTATGGTTTGCGTCATTGGTAGCAGTGGGAGTGTGCACACAATAGTGTTCAGAGCCATGTAAGTGGTGTTCAAATTGTGAGACACTTTGTGTCTCACGGGATGCTTGCCGCATGGCTTTGCACACGACCATCTGCACACGTCACTACTGTAATTCTATTTGAATATATACATGTGTGTGATTGGTTCTTTTGAAAGAACACAAGTGTCTGATTGGCTGATTCTGAAGCCACCACCTTCCTTTGTTTATTCATGTTGACAGTATAAATAA
Source organism: Lithobates septentrionalis (assembly GCA_037952835.1). Lineage (NCBI taxonomy): Eukaryota > Metazoa > Chordata > Amphibia > Anura > Ranidae > Lithobates > Lithobates septentrionalis. The sequence goes on from JBBDGP010003757.1 coordinate 138,742, forward strand.
AAGCAGTAGAGCATTCAATGGAGGATTCTGCTAAGCTGAACGTGATACCAGCATCTGTGTTACTTGGAGATATACAAGCGCGCTTTCCCAGCATTATACAAGAGAGCTGTCTTTGTGCTTTTAAGTCAAAGAAATTATTTGCTTATAGGGAGAAGCTTAAAATTTCCTGTACACATTCTTTTGGAAGTTTCCAGCAAGTTCCCGAAGTAAGGGGGAGGTCTCAGAGGTGCTGCCTGTAAGTCATCCAGCCCTCCCTCAGTCACCAAAACTCTGACCCAGAAAAACACAGGCACAGGCAAATTACCTACTCTAAAAAAAAAAATCCTACTATAGCACACTGGAGGGTGCTACATATCAATAGCATATTAACCACTCATAGTAGCCACAGCAGTTGCCTGTTGCTCTTATTTCCATATCCCTGGTGAAAAGATTACCCTTCTGTACACCATCATCAATCACAGCTTAGCAATTTATTCAATCATTTGTAAAAAAAAAGGGAGAAGAAAGACACGACTACCAGACATTAGCCAGACATTAGCCTGTCTGGTAGTCCGCCCCCTCCTTTCCCCGCTTTTCCGAGCTTGCTATTCTTGCCATAACAAGCAAGCTCGGAAACGCGTCGCACAGCTGTGACGTCACAGCTCGGCGCCACGCTGTGTTTGCTTCCCAAGCCTCGTTTTGGCTCTGATCACACGGCTGTGTCGTTATCATACTGCGGACGCCGGACGAGCATTGCAGACACCATAGTACAGCCAGCGACAGGCTCTGGCGTCAGACTTTCCCATACAACTACTCCCAGAAACCACATCTGGCTTGACTGTCTCTTCATTGACCCTATCCAATCTCGATGTGCCATCTGGACAGCTGAAGGAGAATTTGCTGTGCTCAGCCATCCCACCCTATCCTCATTGGATCTGATGTGGTTCCAGCAATCTATGGACTCGCTGTGACCTGTAGTCCTCCCCCTTCTCTTCAGCCCAGAGATGTATCTGAACTCAACCCTACAGTTTTCCATGTGAGTAAATATTGTTTTCTTTTTTTTTTTTAAATCATTTTATTTTGCTTTTAGCAAACACATAGACAAAACAAACATACAGTACAGCCAACATATGGCTAACATCAGGGGTGGGACCCACGCAGGGGTCGCAAATCAGCATAATGGAACTAAGAAATGTTAGATTATTTGCGACTACCATAATATACCATCATCCATGTGCTGGACTGGCTCACACTCCAGGGGTAGGTTGATAGTTAACTAGCTCACCTGAGTTACTGTGCTGGCAATGGTTGTTTATCAAGACTTCAAGGGAGGTCATCAGATAGCGAGAAACCTCCTAGTCTGCTGCAGCAGTGGAGGGTTCTGCCCAACCACTTAGACCAGACCCTGTCATAATTTTTCGGACAGTCCCTATGAATATAGGTATCTTTGTATAGGGGTATTACATTATTGACAAGTGTTTTCCATAGACCTATAGAGGGAAGAGTTTTCCACTTCCAGCATAGGATGATGGACTTCCTGGCATAGAACAGCAAGAATCCCTACAAGGTTCTCTCAGCCACCCTGGGCACCAGGTCCTCCACCAGTCCCAACAGGCATATTCTTTGGGATGGGACAATACAGATACTTAGTAGTTCATTCACCTCCATTAGGATTTGTGACCAAAAAACTTAAATTACCGGGCAGGACCAGAAGATGTGTATGTAGTCTTGACTGACCTGCACAGAGTACTGACCTCAACCCGATATAGAACACCTTTGGGATGAATTAGAGTGGAGACTGTGAGCCAGGCCTTCTTGTCCAACATCAGTGCCTGACCTCACAGATGTGCTTTTGGAAGAATGGTCAAACATTCCCATAGACACACATTCCTAAACCTTGTGGACGGCCTTCCCATAAGAGTTAAAGCTGTTATAGCTGCAAAGGGTGGGCCAACTCAATATTGAGCCCTACGGACGTAAAGTTCATGTAAAGGCAGGTGTGCCAATACTTTTGACAATATAGTGTATGTATTGTTTTTGTATGTTATGCACTTTGTGAAGGTAGAATTTTTGTGTACTTTCAAAAAGTTGTATTGCTTGTACATGTATATCTGTATGGCCTATGGAGGAACAATCAACAAGGATAACCCAACCTTCCACCAACCAGGGAAAGTTTGTCAGAATCGAGAAGTGCCAGCACGACTGTAATCACTTCCCATTGGACTGTAGCTGACTGAATTGCCTGAAGTTAATTTGAAGAATTTAGGTAAGTTCAGCAGCAGAGGAATTTGCTCACATTTCTATCTCCTTGAGCAATGGAGGTGAGGCTTTTCTATGTTTGTAGGGTACGGGAAAGGCCAGACACTGGAGAAAGTTGTCCCTGAAGACCAGTGCTTTCATAATCATGGGTTATGTCAATGTGATTTAGCAAGTAGGTTGGGCAGCCTAGACTTAATGCATGTGCTACTAACACTTATCGGCCGAACAGGACAAACAGCAGTAGGCTCCGAGGCATTGTGACTTGTACATCTGCCCACGTATGGCATGCACTGATGAAGTTTCCTGCAGACAGTTGATTACTATTTGCTAACCCAACAAAAAAATACTACAGTTCCATCTATTCATTCAAGCAGAGACCTTCCTTTAATTATCTTGGCAATTGTCCTTTGGCACCAGTTGGTATTTTATACTGAGTTCCTTATTCTAGAGGCACGTCCTCAGTCACCAGGTGCGACCTGCGAGTTGATGGGCTGCGTGAAAAGCTTTCACTAAATGCATTTTGCATAAGTCCCGCAACAGAATGTCTCACCTTATCTTTCATATCTTTCCCCGAGAAGACGTAGAATATTGGGTTGACACAACTATTGAACATGGCCATAGAGATGGAGAGAAGGTCAAAAATGTCCACTACTTTATTTCGAGTGAATAGCAGGATTACACCCATTATATGGAAGGGGGCCCAGGTGATGAAAAATGCGACTATGATCCCTAAAGACACCTTGATGATTTTATTACCAACTTGTGTAATTCTTCTGTTGTGTAATATAAAAGCCACAGAAATGTAACAAGTAGAAATGATTAGGAATGGAAGCAGAAAACCAAAAACCATATTAATGTAAGTGGTGAGCTCTCTCATGTCCTCCTCAAGATTGCATAAAGTCCTGTTACCAGAAGTGTCAAAATTTTGGTACAGGAACTTAGGTAGACACATCAAAGAGGACAAGGTCCAAATAGCCAAGCATGTCATCCACGCCCTTCGTACTCCTCTGTGATTTCGGGCCCAAATGGGTAGGACAACCAGGATGCAACGGTCAACACTGATAGCCACCAAGGTGAAGACGCTAGCGAACATGTTTAAAGGAGCGATGAAAGGTAAAATCTTGCAGAGCACGGAACCGTACAGCCAATCTGAGTAGAAGTACTGCACTATAATGAATGGGAGACACAAGCAGCAGATAAGATCAGCCACAGCAAGGTTCCAAAACCAAATGGTAGTCATGGTCCACTTCATCTTCACTCCGGTAACCCAAAGCACCAGAGCATTTCCGGGGACACCTATGAGGGTTGTAAAAGAGAAAACCAGGACAGTGAACGAATGTCCATGGTTGTAAAAGATGGCTGGTTCCGTCACACCACTGACATTGGACATCTTGTTCTCCTGTAAAAACATCAAGAGTTACTGTATTGCATCCATGTGGTTACTATTCAATCAGATGTTATCAAAGTATAAGGTTATTACTGGTCTTGATGAAGTTCTATGACTAAGGATGAGCTAAATTTCGGTCCAAACCCATGGGAGACAAGACAGGAGGCCCAATCAGCTGCAGCCATAGAATTCCTTCACTCTGCAGCCCACACGTAACAAAGGGGAGGAAATGCTGGTGACATCATTGACCCCTTATGGCCACATGGCTATATATTGGTCAATGGCATTGTCCAAATATGGCCATGCTACATCAATGATGTCATCGCCATGCCTGCCCCTTTGTTACATGTGGGTGCCGGGTGGGGAATTTCATGACCACAGCAAACTGAGATGGCGGCCTGCTGTCATGTGACAGTCTCACGCGGGTTCAGGCCATACTGAGTTCAACACAAACCCATGTGAGACAGTCACATGACAGATGGCCCAAATCAGCTTGTGGGTGGGGCCAGGAATAAGGTACAAAGTCAAGGAAGCAGCATACACAGAGTCCACAAAGGTTTAACAGTTCATGTATTTAGAAGAATGCAAGTTAAAGGATGAAAAGATTTCTTGCAGAACACAGATGCTAACACTAGCGTTTTTACTTATGGTAACAAGTGTAGAACACTGGTGGTCACATGTACAAGAACGCTTGCAGTAACAGTTGCAGTATCACTGGCAGCAACAGGTGCAGTATCGCTTGCAGTAAGACCCCTTTCACACTGGGGGCTTTGCAGGCGATACAGCGCTAAAAATAGTGCTTGCAAAGCGCCCTAAAAGAGCCACTCCTGTCTTTCACACTGGAGCGGTGCACTGGCAGGACGCTAAAAAAAGTCCTGCTAGCAGCATCTTTGGAGCGGTGGGGCAGCGCGGCTATAATCAATGGGGCAGCACGGCTATACCACCGGCATAGCGCTGCTGCAGCAGCGCTTTGCGGTGGATTTAACCCTTTCTCGGCCGCTAGCGGGGGTAAAAGCGCCCCTCTAGTGGCCGAATAGTGCCGTGAAATTGGCGCTAAAGCGCCGCTAAAAATTGCCGCGCTTTACCGCTGACACACCTACCGCCCCAGTGTGAAAGGGGCCTTACAGGTGCAGTATCTCTTGCTGTAAGACCCCTTTTATGCTGGGGTGCTTTGCAGGCGCTACAGCGCTAAAAATAGCGCTTGCAAAGCGCCCTGAAAGAGCCGCTCCTGTCTCTTCAGTGTGAAAGCTCCGAGGGCTTTCACACTGGAGCGGTGCGCTGGCAGGATGGTAAAAAAAGTCCTGCTAGCAGCATCTTTAGAGTGGTGTATACACCGCTCCTGCCCATTGAAATCAATGGGGCAGCGTGGCTATACCGCCGGCATAGCGCTCGGCCGCTAAGGGGGGTAAAAGCGCCCCGATATCGGCCGAAATACATCCGCAAATATGACGGTAAAGCGCCGCCCCCGCCCCTGTGTGAAGGTGGCCTAACAGGTGCAGTATCGCTGGCAGTAACAGGTGCAGTATTGCTGGCAGTAACAGGTGCAGTATCACTGGCAGTAACAGGTGCAGTATCACTGGCAGTAACAGGTGCAGTATCACTGGCAGTAACAGGTGCAGTATCACTGGCAGTAACAGGTGCAGTATCGGTTGCAGTAACAGGTGCAGTATCGCTGGCAGCAACAGGCTCAATAACAATTGTAGTAACCGGTATGATCATCAATGTACAGAGGCCTAGCACAGTTCTCAAAGGGTGCTATTTCAGTCAATAGTGGCACAGGAGTGATAAGGCAACACCACTGGACCTGTACAACTGCGCAAGACTGAAGGGAATGCTGGAGGTCAGATTTATAGCACTTTCAGGAAAAAAGTATTTAATTTACGATCAGTTTGATGTGTGCTTAACAGCTGTTTACTGTGAATGTACATGCGCTTATTAAAGTGATAATGTTCATGCAATTTTGAATGGCACCACAACACACTTACTGTGGAACATCACATGTGGTTGGAAGCCGAAAAAGACCGCCTTCTGGGGTTATTTTATTGTTTCTAACACATGTGACTTTTATATCCCCCTGTAGGTGCCATCATCATCATCATCCCAACCCACCCACCCACCGACCTTCCTTCCCACCTCTATCTCCCCTTCCTCCACATCCTCCTACCTCTTCCCATCCCTTCCATCTTCTCTTTTTACTATTCTCTATCTGTTTACCTGCCCATGTGTTCCTTTTGCTTGTATCTTTCACCCATCTCGCAAAACAACAACGGCCAATGGCCTATAGCTCTACTCACAGAGCCATTAAACTTGGTCAAATTAACCGATACCGGTACTCTACTCTACAGTATGGCTGTTGCCAGAATAAATCCAACCAAGTCTGTTCTGGAGACCCCAACAAGCTACCTTGAAAGGAATTTGTGGCTTCATCTCTCTAAAATGTCTCTTTTTTCAATAATGTTTATTAAGTTTTCCACAAGAAAATGGAAACAGAACACTTCACAATACCCAAGTTTTTGGAAAGGTAGAATACCTCGTACAAAAGCTTACAGCAAAAGTTATCCCTGCAATTCCCTTACCAAGGATATCAAACATGAATAATGCAAATAAAAGACCATACGACGTTAAATGTGTTTCTGTGTATGGAATGGTACAGTATTGTATCAGTAGCATACAGTGCATCAGGAAAGTATTCACAGTGCTTCACTTTTTCCACATTTTGTTATGTTACAGCCTTATTCCAAAATGGATTTTATTCATTATTTTTCTCAAAATTCTACAAACAATCCCCCATAATGACAACGTGAAAGAAGTTTGCTTGAAATCTTTGCCAATTTATTAAAAATAAAAAACGAAAAAAAAAATCCCATGTACATAAGTATCACAGACTCCTCCCATGTACATAAGTATCACAGGCTCCTCCCATGTACATAAGTATCACAGACTCCTCCCATGTACATAAGTATCACAGGCTCCTCCCATGTACATAAGTATCACAGACTCCTCCCTTGTACATAAGTATCACAGACTCCTCCCATGTACATAAGTATCATAGACTCCTCCCATGTACATAAGTATCACAGACTCGGGTTCCCCACATATCTTCCCACCTAAATCCCCCCTGCCAGTACAAAGTTTCCCCCACAAACACAAATCCTTTCCCCCCTTCTAATACAAATCTAAACCTCCCAACTGTCCCAGTTTTAATGGGCCTTTTCTGAGATGTGAACAAAATCCCAGCGTCCCATGAATTTGAGCTGAGTCCTGGAGCCCAGTGCTGGAACAAGTTCTGGCACTTGGCTCCACTAACTTGCCAAGCAGGAGCTAGTGTGGGCATCCAGGGCAAATGTCCTCCATCTCTCATGATCATCCCATCTGTGAGAAGTTGGATATGTGCTGGGGGCACTTTGGGAGAGAAAGGGCTAGTGCTGGAAGGGGGAGCTGGATATGTGCTGGGGGGGCACTCTGGGAGGGAGAGGGCTAGTGCTGGAACGGCATTCTGGGAGGGAGGGAGCTAGTGCTGGAAGGGGGGTTGAATATGTGCTGTGGGGGCACCCTGGGAGTGAGAGAGCTAGTGCTGGAAGGGGGGGTTGAATTTCTGCTGGGGGGCACTCTGTAAGGGAGAGGGCTAGTGCTGGAAGGGGGGTTGGATATATGCTGGGGGCATTCTGGGAGGGAAAGGGCTAGTGCTGGAAGGGGGGATTGGATATGTGCTGGGGGGACTCTGGGAGGGAGAGGGCTAGTGCTGGGGGGGCTGGATATATGCTCGGGGGGCACTCTGGGAGGGAAAGGGCTAGTGCTGGAAGGTAGGGTTAGATATGTGCTAGGGAAGCACTCTGGGAGGGAGAGAATAGTGCTGGAAGGGGGGTTGGATATGTGCTGGGGGGCACTCTGGGAGGGAGTGGGCTAGTGCTGGAAGGGGGGTTGGATATGTGCTGGGGGGACACTGGGAGGGAGAGGGCTAGTGCTGGTGGGGCTGGATATATGCTGGGGGGCACTCTGGGAGGGAAAGGGCTAGTGCTGGAAGGGGGGCTGGATATGTGCTGGGGGGCACCTGAGAGGGAGAGGGCTTGTGCTGGAAGGGGGGGTTGGATATGTGCTGGGGGGCACTCTGAGAGGGAGAGGGCTCATGCTGGAAGGGGGGGTTGGATATGTTCTGGGGGGCACTCTGGGAGGGGGAGGACTAGTGCTGGAAGGGGGGGTTGGATATGTGCTGGGGGGCACTCTGGGAGGGAGAGGGCTAGTGCTGGAAGGGGGGTTGGATATGTGCTTGGGGGCACTCTGGGAGGGAGAGGGCTAGTGCTGGAAGGAATGGATATGTGCTGGGGCACTCTGGGAGGGAGAGGGCTCATGCTGGAAGGGGGGTTGGATACGTGCTAGGGGGCACTCTGGGAGGGAGAGGGCTAGTGCCGGAAGGGGGGGTTGGATACGTGCTGGGGGGCAATCTGAGAGGGAGAGGGCTAGTGCTGAAAGGGGGGTTGGATATGTGCTGGGGGGCACTCCGGGAGGGAGAGGGCTAGTGCTGGAAGGAGGGGTTGGATATGTGCTGGGGGGCACTCTGGGAGGGAGAGGGCTAGTGCTGGAAGGAGGGGTTGGATATGTGCCGGAGGCACTCTGGGAGGGAGAGGGCTAGTGCTGGAAGGGGGATTGGATATGTGCTGTGGGGCACTCTGGGAGGGAGAGGCCTAGTGCTGGAGGGGGGTTGGATATGTGTTGGGGGGGCACTCTGGGAGGGAGAGGGCTAGTGCTGGAGGGGGGGTTGGATATGTGCTGGGGAGGCACTCTGGGAGGGAGAGGGCTAGTGAGTGGAAGGGGGGTTGGATATGTGCTGGGGGGCACTCTGGGAGGGAGAGGGCTAGAGCTGGAAGGGGGGGTTGAATATGTGGTGGGGGGGCACTCGGGAAAGGAGAGGACTAGTGCTGGAACGAGGGTTGGATATGTACTGGGGGGCACTCTGGGAGGGAGAGGGCTAGTGCTGGAAGGGGGGGTTGGATATGTGCTTGGGGGGCACTCTGGGAGGGAGAGGGCTAGTGCTGGAAGGAGGGGTTGGATATGTGCTGGGGGCACTCTGGGAGGGAGAGGGCTAGTGCTGGAAGGGGGGTTGGATATGTGCTGGGGGGCACTCTAGGAGGAAGAGGGCTAGTGCTGGAGGGGGGTTGGATATGTGCTGGGGGGCACTCTGGGAGGGAGAGGGCTAGTGCTGGAGGGGGGGTTGGATATGTGCTGGGGAGGCACTCTGGGAGGGAGAGGGCTAGTGCTGGAAGGGGGGTTGGATATGTGCTGGGGGGCACTCTAGGAGGAAGAGGGCTAGTGCTGGAGGGGGGGTTGGATATGTGCTGGGGGGCACTCTGGGAGGGAGAGGGCTAGTGCTGGAGGGGGGGTTGGATATGTGCTGGGGAGGCACTCTGGGAGGGAGAGGGCTAGTGCTGGAAGGGGGGTTGGATATGTGCTGGGGGGCACTCTAGGAGTAAGAGGGCTAGTGCTGGAGGGGGGGTGGATATGTGCTGGGGGGCACTCTGGGAGGGAGAGGGCTAGTGCTGGAGGGGGGGTTGGATATGTGCTGGGGAGGCACTCTGGGAGGGAGAGGCCTAGTGCTGGAAGGGGGGTTGGATATGTGCTGGGGGGCACTCTAGGAGGAAGAGGGCTAGTGCTGGAGGGGGGGTTGGATATGTGCTGGGGGGCATTCTGGGAGGGAGAGGGCTAGTGCTGGAGGGGGGGTTGGATATGTGCTGGGGAGGCACTCTGGGAGGGAGAGGGCTAGTGCTGGAATGGGCTATCAGGTTTCAAATTCATCCCACACTTCTGGCATACAGTGGGAACGGAAAGTATTCAGACCCCCCTAAATTTTTCACTCTTTGTTATATTGCAGCCATTTGCTAAAATCATTTAAATTCATTTTTTTCCTCATTAATGTACACACAGCACCCCATATTGTACACACAGCACCCCATATTGTACACACAGCACCCCATATTGTACACACAGCGCCTCATATTGTACACACAGCACCCCATATTGTACACACAGCACCCCATATTGACAGAAAAACACAGAATTGTTGACATTTTTGCAGATTTATTAAAAAAGAAAAACTGAACGATTACATGGTCCTAAGTATTCAGACCCTTTGCTGTGACACTCATATATATAACTCAGGTGCTGTCCATTTCTTCTGATCATCCTTGAGATGCTTCTACACCTTCATTTGAGTCCAGCTGTGTTTGATTATACTGATTGGACTTGATTAGGAAAGCCACACACCTGTCTATATAAGACCTTACAGCTCACAGTGCATGTCAGAGCAAATGAGAATCATGAGGTCAAAGGAACTGCCTGAAGAGCTCAGAGACAGAATTGTGGCAAGGCACAGATCTGGCCAAGGTTACAAAAAAATTTCTGCTCCACTTAAGGTTCCTAAGAGCACAGTGGCCTCCATAATCCTTAAATGGAAGAAGTTTGGGGCAACCAGAACCCTTCCTAGAGCTGGCCATCCGGCAAAACTGAGCTATCGGGGGAGAAGAGCTTTGAGAGAGGTAAAGAAGAACCTAAAGATCACTGTGGCTGAGCTCCAGAGATGCAGTCGGGAGATGGGAGAAAGTTGTAGAAAGTCAACCATCACTGCAGCCCTCCACCAGTCGGGGCTTAATGGCAGAGTGGCCCGACGGAAGCCTCTCCTCAGTGCAAGACACATGAAAGCCCGCATGGAGTTTGCTAAAAAAACACCTGAAGGACTCCAAAATGGTGAGAAATAAGATTCTCTGGTCTGATGAGACCAAGGTAGAACTTTTTGGCCTTAATTCTAAACGGTATATGTGGAGAAAACCAGGCACTGCTCATCACCTGTCCAATACAGTCCCAACAGTGAAGCATGGTGGTGGCAGCATCATGCTGTGGGGGTGTTTTTCAGCTGCAGGGACAGGACAACTGGTTGCAATTGAGGGAAAGATGAATGCGGCCAAGTACAGGGATATGCTGGATGCAAACCTTCTCCAGAGTGCTCAGGACCTCAGACTGGGCCGAAGGTTTACCTTCCATCAAGACAATGACCCTAAGCACACAGCTAAAATAACGAAGTGTGTTCACAACAACTCCGTGACTGTTCCTGAATGGCCCAGCCAGAGCTCTGACTTAAACCCAATTGAGCATCTCTGGAGAGACCTAAAAATGGCGTCCACCAACGTTTACCATCCAACCTGACAGAACTGGAGAGGATGTGCAAGGAGGAATGGCAGAGGATCCCCAAATCCAGGTGTGAAAAACTTGTTGCATCTTTCCTAAAAAGACTCATCAAAAGGGGCTTCTACTAAATACTGAGCAAAGGGTCTGAATACTTAGCACCATGTGATATTTCAGTTTTTCTTTTTTAATAAATCTGCAAAAATGTCAACAATTCTGTGTTTTTCTGTCAATATGGGGTGCTGTGTGTACAATATGGGGTGCTGTGTGTACAATATGAGGCGCTGTGTGTGTACAATATGGGGTGCTGTGTGTACAATATGGGGGGCTGTGTGTGCAATATGGGGTGCTGTGTGTACAATATGGGGTGCTGTGTGTACAATATGGGGGGCTGTGTGTACAATATGGGGTGCTGTGTGTACAATATGGGGTGCTGTGTGTACAATATGGGGGGCTGTGTGTACAATATGGGGTGCTGTGTGTACAATATGGGGGGCTGTGTGTACAATATGGGGTGCTGTGTGTACAATATGGGGTGCTGTGTGTACAATATGGGGGGCTGTGTGTACAATATGGGGTGCTGTGTGTACAATATGGGGTGCTGTGTGTACAATATGGGGGGCTGTGTGTACAATATGGGGTGCTGTGTGTACATTAATGAGGAAAAAAATTAACTTAAATGATTTTAGCAAATGGCTGCAATATAACAAAGAGTGAAAAATTTAAGGGGGTCTGAATACTTTCCGTCCCCACTGTATGTCCTTTCTCATACCAAAGAGCCCCCCCCCCCCCAATATCCTCCTAACCCCCAATCACTCCACCAAGTGTACATCCTTTTAGTTTTCTCCTTCCCAGCCACTCTCTCCCCATCCTCCCTGTCCATCTAGAAAGCATAGAAAACTCTGTACAGACCTGAAATCAGCGCATGTCCCTGCTCTCCTCCTCTTGTGTGTGTACAGATCTGAATGAGGAGGAAGAGGAAGAGGCAGCTTCATTTTGCTGTGTGAGTGAGACAGGCTGCAGGGATGGCGGGGAGGGGAGACATGCATCAGATGATTGTGCAGACTTGTCATTCCTGGTGCAGCCCGGTCTGAATGATGTGTCTGGTTCTGGAGCAGAGGAAAACCCGAACACATCATTCAAAAACCGGACTGTCCGGGAGAGAACCGTACAGGTGGCAACCCTATACCTACTACCCTCTTACTTGCCAGTGACAATAGATCTTCCAGCAGCCAGCATTAATAGACCCTCCAGCAGCCAGAAACAATAGACCCCCCCCCTCAACAGTAGATCCCCCCCAGCAATAATTGACCCCCCTCCAAGAGCACTGCTTGTCAAACCCTGTGCACAAAAAAAGGGAACCATGAAATCACAGTACACGAAAAACGTGCATGAGGGTACAGGAATAGCCATCCTCCGAAGAGGAAGGGCCTCAAACCCTGAACCTCCCGGTGCGCAAGACTCCTGACAGGGTCAGGGCGCTCTACTATTTACTTGGCTAAAGCCAGGGGACCTCCTGAAGCCAGTCTTCCATGTACTTGGTGGAGGGCCCTACCAAAGTGAGACTCCCTGGTAGGAGAGAGGAAAGAGATCCTAAGGCCACATGTCGGGTGCCCACGTGTCCCGGATTGCCTGGGACAATCCTGCAATTAGCAGGTCTGTCCCAGGCACCCTCATTCCGGGACAATACAGTCAGAGCAAGCAAACCCCGCCATAGCGCTGGCACTAGCTCTGCCTCCAGCTCCACCTGAGACTCTGGCCCCTGGTTGCTAGAGCCGCCTGGCGGATAGCAACCAGCGACCTCACAGCCGCGACTCTCTCTGACGAGGCTGTCAGCGGGGGCAGCCCCAAAGACACCAATCCACCGGCACTGCAGTCTGGGTTAGGATCTCCGTGGACAGTGATCAGGAAAAAGGTAAAAAGAGCCCCCCCAGCACATTCCTGACCCCCACCTCTCTACTAGCACAAGTGGAAGGGGAGGGGGTCAGTCAGTAGTGGGGGGGTCAGTACTGTGTGGGGGTCTCTACTGAGGGAGGGGGGGTCAGTACTGTGGGGGGGGTCTGTACGTAGTGGGGGGGTACATAGTGAGGGAGGGGGGTCTGTACTTAGTGGGGGGGTCTGTACTGAGGGAGGGGGATCTATTCTTAGTCGGGGGGGTCTAAACTGATGGAGGAGGGGTCTGTATTTAGTGGGGGGTCTATACTGAGGGGTTCCATACTGAGGGCGGGGGTCTATACTTAGTGGAGAGGGTGGTCCGTACTGATGGAGGGGGTCTATACTTAGTGGAGAGGGGGGTCCGTACTGAGGGAGGGGGTCTATATTTAGTGGAGAGGGGGGGTCCGTACTGAGGGAGGGGGTCTATACTTAGTGGAGAGGGGGGTCCGTACTGAAGGAGGGGGTCTATACTTAGTGGAGAGGGGCGTCCGTACTGATGGAGGGGGTCTATACTTAGTGGAGACGGGGGTCCGTACTGAGGGAGGGGGTCTATACTTAATTGAGGGTGGGGTCTGTACTGATGGAGGGGCGTCTATATATAGTGGAGAGGGGGGTCCGTACTGAGGGAGGGGGATCTGTACTATGGGAGGGGGGTCTATTATTACAATGTAATAATACAAATACATTTCAAGCATGGTGTTGAGATGACATAAGTGATGATATAAGCAGGGTGTTGGTATGCTATAAGTGCTAAAACCATCCATTCACCCAAAAAAATGATTCGCTGCCGAAATCCCTTCAACCCCCAGACTACATTCAACACAACCCCCCCCCCCACACACACACACCGACCCCAGTCCTTGGCAAAATTGTCCCTGAATGGCAGTTTGGAAATGTGGTCACTCTAGCCACATGTCCTCCCTCTGACATCAGGACAGGCCTTGATAACCTGCACCCTCAGTCTCTGAGTATAAATAAATGAGAAAAAACACACATGCAGTGGAAATGCCCATGATTAATGCAATTAAAATTAAAAATGCAAGTGTATGTAAAGACCATTTTTGAGTAGAGTAGGGAAGGGTTAACACACCTGTGAAGTTTTCTGTTTTGCTGTCTGTTTCTGGTTGGAGAAATTTTCATTCCCTTCCTGTCACAGAGAGATGGGAACAAGTAAGAGGAGATCTCTCCAACGGGAGAGGATATCCATTCCCAGACAGTTGTCACCTCCTGTTCCTCAAAAACTTTGGGTGACCTATCACTTTCTGTATTGGAGACAATGTTCAGCAATATTGAGTAAAAATCTCTCCAGAGGTTCTTACCGTTCCACATTCCAGCTAAAACTAAGGTAAAAAGTTTTGGCTTTACTTTATGGTTGAACTAGGTAGGACAAACAGCAGTAGGCCCTGAAGACATCTGGACACGTATGGTATGCACTTATGACATTTCCTGCAGACAGTTGATCTCAATTGCTAACCCAATAAAAAAAGTCTACAGATCCATCTGAGCATTAAAGCAGAGGTCTTCCTTTAATTATCTTGGCACCAATTGGCATTTTAATCTGAGATCTTCACTCTAGAGGTACGTGTGCTCATTCCTGCGAGGAATGTGGCAGTGGCGGAATGCCGGGCCCTGTCGCAAGTGCGATTGTTGCGACCCTGGTAATTCCTCCACTGGGTAAAAGTATCATAGACTATTTCACTGTTTTATTTATTTTTTCAGCACCATTCTAAACCCTGCGTGTCTTCCTCCAGTTTGTAATGAGGAAGAAAGTGGGGGTTATAAAGGGAAAAGGTAAGAATGACAATTTTCAAACCAATAATACTAACCGCTCTAATTCTAGCCAAGTTTGTGACCTAGTAGGATGACACGTTCCACGCCTGTCTTTCTTTGATGGAATTTGAATCAGCAAGCAGCAGTCCGGTGAAGGAAGCTCCCATCCCAGATGCTAAGAACCTTTTTGTCAATGTTTCCAGGTATTACACCCCCATATGGTAAGCCACGCAGTGACCACAGTCATTGAGTTAGGTTTGTTTGGAGGTCAACCAAAAACAGGGTTGTACTTTCCTCAGCAGCTGTCGACATTCTCAGCTGATGTAGTGGGTGCAGTCACTGTAACATGAACTTAAAAAGGTCCACCACAGGGTTCATGAATCCCTCCTGGACCCTGACACAATAACCAGTTTACATTCTTTCCAACCAGGTGACTGGGTCATTGTAAAGAAGCTTGATAGACGAGACAACTGGATCCACGCCAGCCACTGCAAGAAGCTGCTCAGCTGTTCGGCACATCACGGATCTGGTGGACAGATTACTGGGAGGGGCTGGGAAGACCCAGCTGTCATGGTGCACGTTGGCACCAATGACAAAGTCAGAGGCAGATGGAGTTTCCTAAAGAACGATTTTAGGGACTTGGGCGCTAAATTGAGGAAAAGGTCCTCCAAGGTAGTATTCTTAGGAATACTGGTACATCGAGCCACACCGGAAAGGCAGAGGGAGATTAGGGAAGTAAACATGTGGCTGAAGAGCTGGTGTAGTAAGGAGGGGTTTGGGTTCCTGGAGGACTGGGCTGACTTCTCAGTCGATAACCAGTACTATAGAAGGGATGGACTGCACCTAAATGAGGAGGGTGCAAATTATCTGGGAATGAAGTTGGCCAAAAAGTAAGAGGGGTTTTTAAACTAGGCGATGGGGGGAGGGTCCAGAGGTAGAGATAGTCAGCGCAAAACATATTCCAAAGGGTAGTATTGAGGGCATTAGTGGTAGGTTGACTAAAACACCTAAACCCAAGGTAAGTATAGTAGCAAGTCCTTGTTGCAATCTTGGAACACCCAATAAGAGGATAATATGCGACCGGTCTAAACTACTTGGCATGTGCACCAATGCCAGGAGCCTGGCGGACAAGATGGGTGAACTAAAGATGCTGTTGTACGAGCAGGATTTGGATTTTGTGGGAATTTCAGAGACCGGGTTCAACAGCTCTCAGGATTGGCTGGCAACCATTCAAGGGTATACTCTTTATCGCAAGGATAGAGAGGGTAAAAAAGGGGAGGGGTATGCCTATATATCAAGAATAATGTACAAGTGAATGTTAGAGATGACATCACTAAGGGAGCTAGGGAGGAGGTGTAATCCTTATGGGTAGAGCTCCAAAGGGATGAAGCTAAGGGGAAAAAAATACTGGGAGTATGCTATAGGCCCCCTAACCTGAGGGAGGAAGGGGAGACAGATCTCCTATCACAATTTGGATTAGCAGCAAGGATGGGAAGTGTAATCATAATGGGGGATTTTAATTATCCAGACATAGACTGGGCGGAGGGAACCACGCATTAATCTAAGGCTCGCCAGTTCCTAAATGTCTTGCAGGACAATTTTATGGGTCAGATGGTAGACGCACCAACTAGAAATAAAACATTACTGGATCTACTGATTACCAACAATACAGACCTGATCACGGATGTGAAAATACTGGGCAATTTAGGTAACAGCGATCACAGGTCAATTGGCTTCAGTATAAATCACACAAATAGGAAACATAAAGTGAATACAAAGACACTGAATTTCAAAAGAGCCAACTTCCCTAAACTACAAATGTTGCTAGAAGGCATAAATTGGGATAAAATCTTAGAAACAAAGAACACAGAGGAGAGATGGGTTTGCTTTAAGAGCATATTAAATAAGGGCATTAGCCAATGCATCCCATTGGCTAATAAATTTAAAAGAGTGAACAAAAGTCCTGGATGGCTTAACTCCAATGTAAAAATGCATATAAAAGCAAAGGAGAAGGCCTTCAAAAAATACAAGGTTGAGGGATCATCATCAGCATTCAGACTTTATAAAGAATGCAACAAGAAATGTAAGGGTGCAATTAGGACGGCTAAGATAGAACATGAAAGGCACATAGCAGAGGAGAGCAAAGAAAATCCCAAGAAATTCTTTAAGTATATAAACAGTAAAAAAGGGAGGACAGACCATATTGGCCCTATAAAGAATGAGGAAGGACATCTGGTTACAAAGGATGGGGAGATGGCGAAGGTATTGAATGTATTTTTCTCCTCAGTTTTCACAAGGGAATCGGGGGGCTTCAGTAACCCAAACTGCATTGTTTATCCTCATGACACATAAAATGGTTAACAGAAGACAGAATTAAAATTAGACTTGGGAAACTTAACATTAATAAATCACCGGGACCAGATGGCTTGCACCTGAGGGTACTTAGGGAACTCAGTGAAGTAATTGCCAGACCATTGTTCCTAATTTTTACTAGACAAAAGGAAAAAAGAATGTCACCCTCTAAGTGCAGCGTGTTTTACAATAAGTTTACTATAAACGGATTAAGAACACTCACATGGGAGCAGTAAAATTCCAGTATGTAAAATTACAATGGTTCATCCGCATGGTCCCCGAATAGTATACGGCTCACGGGCTGATAGAAGCCATCCTCAGTCCTGTAGCTGTCCGGTCGTATGCAGTACGACTGGACAGCTTAGCTAGTTGTAGTGTATTCTCCAACTAGCTAAGAAAGCGAACAGGACCAATTGTTGGGTATGAGGAGTTTTGACAAACTAGTAGACTTGTCAATAGAACTAACAATACATTTCTAGAGGGTAAAATTAGTTATAGTTTTAACAATATCTTTGGTTCTTGCCAGTTTTGGTATCGGGACAACTAGGTAGCTCACAAATGTGCTGCTTCAACTTTAGTTTCGGTAGAGGGGACAACTTTGTAGGGTCCACCACCTGTAAGGAAGGTATAACAGTTCATCTAACCAACAAAACCCCCGTTTTTTTTTAATAACACCTCTAGACCAGTCTATCCTGTTACTACTCAATGCACGTGACCGTCAGCGTGATTCCCCCTTTGCAACTCTGACTGGCCCCTACTACTTCTTATGCGGTACCTCTGATTATAAGGTAATTCCCCTTAGTGCAAGAGGTTCTGGTGAAACACGTCCCAGCATCTTACATCATGGATGATCGTGAGGATCTGATGGCGCAAGAGAAGGTAAGAACGGCAGGAAAAGCTAGAAGGGTATTGTTCACCAACTCTGACCAGGCCTGGGCATGGTTTCCTGCTTGGACGGGGTGGAGGATTGAACTTATAAAATGATTAAACCATATCTCATCCATTGTGGATGGGATATTCAATGAAACCGTAGAAGCTGTAAGGGAGATCTCACAGGAACAAAGACAGATCAAGACCCTTCTTTTCCAGGAAAAGATGTCCCTTGATTATCTGTTGGCATCCAAGGGGGGTTTCTGTGAATTCATAGGAAAAGTTTGTTAAACGTGGATCAGGGATACTAGTGACAAAGTTCAGGCCCATATGGATAAGGTTCAGATCCCTGCAAGGCAAAGCCAGAGCTATAGCTAGAGAAGGTTGGAATCCTTTTAAGGGTTTGGGAAACTTTGGGGATTGTTTTATTTTCCATTGGATCATGGTTTAAGGAAATAGGGGTATATATACTTGTGTTGTTTTTATTTCTATTCGTTCTATATGTCGTGATGAGGTGCACCTGTTGCCTGATTGGACGAGTGAACAGAGCCCGAGCAGATGATCACATATTACTAGCTGAGAAGAGACGCCCTGAAGCTCAGCCCACGTAGAAGACACAGAGGATCCCAGACCGACCGGTGATTACTACAGCTCACCATGTTGTGTCCTCCCTATAAGTCATCCCTCCTGAAGAACAGAGTCTACAAGTCAAGCAGTGTTATGAACTCGTATGGACTGTAAGGACTGATTAATTTCCAGGTGTAAGAAGAAGATCAAGATTCATCGAGGGACACATAGGAGCATATGACAAAGAGGAACTGTTCTGAAAATATTTATAATAAGCTCATGCGAGCGTGTTGACACATACAGACGTTGGTGGAAAAACCATTGGCTGTTTGCTCTTTTAAGGATGTTCGTTTATGCCTCACCAAGGGACTGGCCACTTCATGGCGACTGCCTTTACACTCTTAGTAAGCAGATCTGCGTACATGGGAACCATAGCATAACCATACAAAATCATGGCCCACTGAGCCATGATGGAGTATGGTTTGCGTCATTGGTAGCAGTGGGAGTGTGCACACAATCGTGTTCAGAGCCATGTAAGTAGTGTTCAAATTGTGAGACACTTTGTGTCTCACGGGATGCTTGCCGCATGGCTCTGCACACGACCATCTGCACACGTCACTACTGTAATTCTATTTGAATATATACATGTGTGTGATTGGTTCTTTTGAAAGAATAGAAGTGTCTGATTGGCTGATTCTGAAGCCACCACCTTCCTTTATTTATTCATGTTGACAGTATAAATAAAGGCAGTAGAGCATTCAATGGAGGATTCTGCTAAGCTCAACGTGATACCAGCATCTGTGTTACTTGGAGATATACAAGCGCGCTTTCCCGGCATTATACAAGAGAGCTGTCTTTGTGCTTTTAAGTCAAAGAAATTATTTGCTTATAAGAAGAAGCTTAAAATTTCCTGTACACATTCTTTTGGAAGTTTCCAGCAAGTTCCCGAAGTAGGGGGAGGTCTCGGAGGTGCTGCCTGTAAGTCATCCAGCCCTCCCTCAGTCACCAAAACTCTGACCCAGAAAAACACAGGCACAGGCAATTTACCTACTCTAAAAAAAAAATCCTACTCTAGCACACTGGAGGGTGCTACATATCAATAGCATATTAACCACTCATAGTAGCCACAGCAGTTGCCTGTTGCTCTTGTTTCCATATCCCTGGTGGAAAGATTACCCTTCTGTCCACCATCATCAATCACAGCTGAGCAATTTATTCAATCATTTGTAAAAAAAAGGGAGAAGAAAGACACGACTACCAGACATTAGCCAGACATTAGCCTGTCTGGTAGTCCGCCCCCCTCCTTTCCCCGCTTCTCCGAGCTTGCTATTCTTTCTATAACAAGCAAGCTCGGAAACGCGTTGCACAGCTGTGACGTCACAGCTCGGCGCCAGGCTGTGTTTGATTCCCAAGCCTCGTTTTGGCTCTGATCACACAGCTGTGTCGTTATCATACTGCGGACGCCGGACGAGCCTTGCGGACACCATAGCACAGCCAGCGACAGGCTCTGGCGTCAGACTTTCCCATACAACTAATCCCGGAAACCACATCTGGCTTGACTGTCTCTTCATTGACCCTATCCAATCTCGATGTGCCATCTGGACAGCTGAAGGAGAATTTGCTGTGCTCAGCCATCCCACCCTATCCTCGCTGGATCTGATGTGGTTCCAGCAATCTATGGACTCGCTGTGACCTGTAGCCCAGAGATGTATCTGAACTCAACCCTACAGTTTTCCATGTGAGTGGATATTGTTTTGTTTTTTTTTTAAATCATTTTATTTTGCTTTTAGCAAACACATAGACAAAACAAACATACAGTACAGCCAACATATGGCTAACATCAGGGGTGGGACCCACGCAGGGGTCGCAAATCAGCATAATGGAAGCAAGAAATGTTAGATTATTTGCGACTACCATAATATACCATCATCCATGTGCTGGCCTGGCTCACACTCCAGGGGTAGGTTGATAGTTAACTAGCTCACCTGAGTTACTGTGCTGGCAATGGTTGGTTTATCAAGACTTCAAGGGAGGTCATCAGATAGGAAGAAACCTCCTAGTCTGCTGCAGCAGTGGAGGGTTCTGCCCAACCACTTAGACCAAACCCTGTCATAATTTTTCGGACAGTCCCTATGAATATAGGTATCTTTGTATAGGGGTATTACATTATTGACAAGTGTTTTCCATAGACTTATAGAGGGAAGAGTTTTCCGCTTCCAGCATAGGACGATGGACTTCCTGGCATAGAACAGCAAGAAACCCAACAGGGTTCTCAGCCACCCTGGGCACCAGGTCCTCCACCAGTCCCAACAGGCATATTCTTGGGGATGGGACAATACATCCATAGACACACATTCCTAAACCTTGTGGACGGCCTTCCCAGAAGAGTTAAAGCTGTTATAGCTGCAAAGGGTGGGCCAACTCAATATTGAACCCTACGGACTAATGCCCCGTACACACGGTCGGATTTTCCGATTGAAAATGTCCGATCGGAGCGTGTTGTCGGAAATTCCGACCGTGTGTGGGCTCCATCGGACATTTTCCATCGGATTTTCCGACACACAAAGTTTGAGAGCAGGATATAAAATTTTCCGACAACAAAATCCGTTGTCGGAAATTCTGATCGTGTGTACACAAATCCGACGGACAAAGTGCCACGCATGCTCAGAATAAATAAAGAGATGAAAGCTATTGGCCACTGCCCCGTTTATAGTCCCGACGTACGTGTTTTACGTCACCGAGGTTCAGAGCGATCGGATTTTATGACAACTTTGTGTGCCCGTGTGTATGCAAGACAAGTTTGAGCCAACATCCGTCGGAAAAAATTCTAGGATTTTGTTGTCGGAATGTCCGAACAAAGTCCGACCGTGTGTACGGGGCATAAGACTGGGATGCCATTAAAGTTCATGTAAAGGCAGGTGTCCCAATACTTTTGAAAATATAGTGTATGTATTGTAATTGTATGTTATGCACTTTGTGAAGGTAGAATTTTTGTGTACTTTCAAAAAATGTAATTGCTTGTACATGTATATCTGTATGGCCTATGGAGGAACAATCAACAAGGATAACCCAACCTTCCACCAACCAGGGAAAGTTTGTCAGAATCGAGAAGTGCCAGCACGACTGTAATCACTTCCCATTGGACTGTAGCTGACTGAATTGCCTGAAGTTAATTTGAAGAATGTAGGTAAGTTCAGCAGCAGAGGAATTTGCTCACATTTCTATCTCCTTGAGCAATGGAGGTGAGGCTTTTCTATGTTTGTAGGGTACGGGAAAGGCCAGACACTGGAGAAAGTTGTCCCTGAAGACCAGTGCTTTCATAATCATGGGTTATGTCAATGTGATTTAGCAAGTGGGTTGGGCAGCCTAGACTTAATGCATGTGCTACTAACACTTATCGGCCGAACAGGACAAACAGCAGTAGGCTCCGAGGCATTGTGACTTGTACATCTGCCCACGTATGGCATGCACTGATGAAGTTTCCTGCAGACAGTTGATTACTATTCGCTAACACAACAAAAAAATACTACAGTTCCATCTATTCATTCAAGCAGAGACCTTCCTTTAATTATCTTGGCAATTGTCCTTTGGCACCAATTGGTATTTTACACTGAGTTCCTTATTCTAGAGGCACGTCCTCAGTCACCAGCTGCGACCTGCGAGTTGATGGGCTGCGTGAAAAGCTTTCACTAAATGTATTTTGCATAAGTCCCGCAACAGAATGTCTCACCTTATCTTTCATATCTTTCCCCGAGAAGACGTAGAATATTGGGTTGACACAACTATTGAACATGGCCATAGAGATGGAGAGAAGGTCAAAAATGTCCACTACTTTATTTCGAGTGAATAGCAGGATTACACCCATTATATGGAAGGGGGCCCAGGTGATGAAAAATGCGACTATGATCCCTAAAGACACCTTGATGATTTTATTACCAACTTGTGTAAATCTTCTGTTGTGTAATATAAAAGCCACAGAAATGTAACAAGTAGAAATGATTAGGAATGGAAGCAGAAAACCAAAAACCATATAGATGTAAGTGGTGGGCTTTATTACGTGCGCCTCAGGATAGCATAAAGTCCTGTTACCAGAAGTGTCGAAAGTGCGGTACAGGAACTTAGGTATACACATTATAAAGGACATCATCCAAATAGCCAAGCATGTCATCCACGCCCTTCGTACTCCTCTGTGATTTCGGGCCCAAATGGGTAGGACAACCAGGATGCAACGGTCAACACTGATAGCCACCAAGGTGAAGACGCTAGCGAACATGTTTAAAGGAGCGATGAAGGGTAAAATCTTGCAGAGCACGGAACCGTACAGCCAATCTGAGTAGAAGTACTGCACTATAATGAATGGGAGACACAAGCAGCAGATAAGATCAGCCACAGCAAGGTTCCAAAACCAAATGGTAGTCATGGTCCACTTCATCTTCACTCCGGTAACCCAAAGCACCAGAGCATTTCCGGGGACACCTATGAGGGTTGTAAAAGAGAAAACCAGGACATTGATCAAATGTCCATGGTTGTAAAAGATGGCTGGTTCCGTCACACCACTGACATTGGACATCTTGTTCTCCTGTAAAAACATCAAGAGTTATTGCATCCATGTGGTTACTATTCAATCAGATGTTATTAAAGTATAAGGTTATTACTGGTCTTGATGAAGTTCTATGACTAAGGATGAGCTAAATTTCGGTCCAAACCCATGGGAGACAAGACAGGAGGCCCAATCAGCTGCAGCCATAGAATTCCTTCACTCTGCAGCCCACACGTAACAAAAGGGAGGAAATGCTGGTGACATCATTGACCCCTTATGGCCACATGGCTATATATTGGTCAATGGCATTGTCCAAATATGGCCATGCTACATCAATGATGTCATCACCATGCCTGCCCCTTTGTTACATGTGGGTGCCGGGTGGGGAATTTCATGACCACAGCAAACTGAGATGGCGGCCTGCTGTCATGTGACAGTCTCACGCGGGTTCAGGCCAAACTGAGTTCAACACAAACCCATGTGAGACAGTCACATGACAGATGGCCCAAATCAGCTTGTGGGTGGGGCCAGAAATAAGGTACCAAAGTCAAGGAAGCAGCATACCTGTTGGCAGTAACAGGTGCAGTATCGCTGACAGCAACAGGTGCAGTATCGCTGGCAGTAACAGGTGCAGTATCGCTGACAGCAACAGGTGCAGTATCGCTGGCAGTAACAGGTGCAGTATCGCTGGCAGTAACAGGTGCAGTATCGCTGGCAGTAACAGGTGCAGTATCGCTTGCAGTAAGACCCCATTCACACTGGGGCGCTTTGCAGGCGCTACAGCGCTAAAAATAGTGCCTGCAAAGCGCCCTAAAAGAGCCGCTCCTGTCTTTCACACTGGAGCGGTGCACTGGCAGGATGCTAAAAAAAGTCCTGCTAGCAGCATCTTTGGAGCGGTGAAGGAGCGGTGGGGCAGCGCGGCTATAATCAATGGGGCAGCACGGCTATACCACCGGCATAGCGCTGCTATGATTTTAACCCTTTCTCGGCCGCTAGCAGGGGGTAAAAACGCCCCCTCTAGCGGCTGAATAGCGCCACGAAATTGGCGCTAAAGCACCGCTAAAAATTGCGGCGCTTTACCGCTGACGCACCCACCGCCCCAGTGTGAAAGGGGCCTTAGAGGTGCAGTATCTCTTGCAGTAAGACTCCTTTCACGCTGGGGCGCTTTGCAGGTGCTACAGCGCTAAAAATAGCGCTTGCAAAGCGCCCTGAAAGAGCCGCTCCTGTCTCTTCAGTGTGAAAGCTCCAAGGGCTTTCACACTGGAGTGGTGCACTGGCAGGACGGTAAAAAAAGTCCTGCTAGCAGCATCTTTAGAGCGGTGTATACACTGCTCCTGCCCATTGAAATCAATGGGGCAGCGCGGCTATACCGCCGGCATAGCGCTGCTGCAGCTTTGCGGTGGTTTTAACCCTTTCTTGGCCGCTAAGGGGGGTAAAAGCACACCGATACGATCATTCCAACCCACCCTCCGACCATGCTTCCCACCTCTATCTCCCCTTCCTTCACATCCCCCTACCCCTTCCCATCCCTTCCATCTCCTTCTCTTTTCACTATTCTCTATCTGTTTACTTGCCCATGTGTTCCTTTTGCTTGTATCTTTCACCCATCTCGCAAAACAACAACGGCCAATGGCCTATGGCCCTACTCACAGAGCCATTAAACTTGGTCAACTTAACCGATATCGGTACTCTATTCTACAGTATGGGTGTTGCCAGAATAAATCCAATCAAGTCTGTTCTGGAGACCCCAACAAGCTACCTTGAAAGGAATTTGTGGCTTCATCTCTATAAAATGTCTCTTTTTTCAATAATGTTTATTAAGTTTTCCACAAGAAAATGGAAACAGAACACTTCACAATACCCAAGTTTTTGGAAAGGTAGAATACCTCGTACAAAAGCTTACAGCAAAAGTTATCCCTGCAATTCCCTTACCAAGGATATCAAACGTGAATAATGCAAATAAAAGACCATACGACGTTAAATGTGTTTCTGTGTATGGGATGGTACAGTATTGTATCAGTAGCATACAGTGCATCAGGAAAGTATTCACAGCGCTTCACTTTTTCCACATTTTGTTATGTTACAGCCTTATTCCAAAATGGATTTTATTCATTATTTTTCTCAAAATTCTACAAACAATCCCCCATAATGACAACGTGAAAGAAGTTTGCTTGAAATCTTTGCCAATTTATTAAAAATAAAAAACGAAAAAAAAAATCCCATGTACATAAGTATCACAGACTCCTCCCATGTACATAAGTATCACAGACTCCTCCCATGTACATAAGTATCACAGGCTCCTCCCATGTACATAAGTATCACAGACTCCTCCCATGTACATAAGTATCACAGACTCCTCCCATGTACATAAGTATCACAGACTCCTCCCATGTACATAAGTATCACAGACTCATCCCATATACAGAAGTATCACAGGCTCCTCCCATGTTCATAAGTATCACAGACTCCTCCCATGTACATAAGTATCACAGGCTCCTCCCATGTACATAAGTATCGCAGACTCCTCCCATGTACATAAGTATCACAGGCTCCTCCCCTGAACATAAGTATCACAGGCTCCTCCCATGTACATAAGTATCACAGGCTCCTCCCAGGGCCGGATTAACATAGGGGCTGGTGGAGCTGCAGCTCCAGGCCCCTCCCTCAATATAGGTCCATGCCAGTGGCTTGTCAATTCCTGTGTGCCTTCCTGAAGGAAGAGGAGCCCTCTGTGCTCACATGGAGGAGACAAGTCACTGCAGCTGAGTCCTGTCTCTGTCGATGCCTGACCCCTATCACAGGATCTGTTACACTCACACAGATCCTCGGTGTCTGGGGGAGGGGCGCTGATGTCCTAACCAGCAGGAGCCCGGGAGGAAGGACATCTCCCATGCTGTTATGATAAGGTCAGTACATTTGTTAG
Organism: Lithobates septentrionalis; assembly: GCA_037952835.1. Taxonomy (NCBI): domain Eukaryota; kingdom Metazoa; phylum Chordata; class Amphibia; order Anura; family Ranidae; genus Lithobates; species Lithobates septentrionalis. Next base: position 164,497 of record JBBDGP010003757.1, read on the forward strand.
GGGGATGTTGTGTAATTATTGTGCTAGGGGACAGACTGCTGCTTCCCCCATGTAATGTGCTCTCTTGTGCCCAGTGCCCACCATGTCATGTGCCTTGCAGTGCCCCCCATGTAATGTGCTGTTCCCACCATGTCATGTGCCTTGCAGTGTCCCCATGTAATGTTCTGTGCCCACCATGTCATGTCATGTGCCTTGCAGTGCCCCCCATGTAATGTGCTGTTCCCACCATGTCATGTGCCTTGCAGTGCCCCCCCATGTAATGTGCTGTGCCCACCATGTCATGTCATGTCATGTGCATTGCAGTGCCCCCCATGTAATGTGCTGTGCCCACCATGTCATGTGCCTTGCAGTGCCCCCCATGTAATGTGCTGTGTCCAGTATGTCATTTGCTATACGTTGCAGTGCCCACCATGTAATGCGCTGTGCTGAACAATGTCATGTGCTGTGCATTGCATTGCCCTTCATGTGATGTGCAGTGCCCACTATGTCATGCTGTGCCTTGCAGTGCCCACCATGTCATGTGCAGTTCCTAACATGTAATGTGCAGTTGCATTTCCCACCATGAAACGTGCTATGCCATGCAGTGCCCACCATGTAATGTGTTGTGCCCACCATGTAATGTTATGTGCCATTCAGTGCCCACCATGTAATGCGCTGTGCCCGCCATGTCATGTCATGTGCCTTGCAGTGCCCCCCATGTAATGTGCTGTGTCCAGTATGTCATTTGCTGTACATTGCAGTGCCCACCATGTAATGCGCTGTGCTGACCATGTCATGTGCTGTGCATTGCATTGCCCTTCATGTGATGTGCAGTGCCCACTATGTCATGCTGTGCCTTGCAGTGCCCACCATGTGATGTGCAGTGCCCACTATGTCATGCTGTGCCTTGCAGTGCCCACCATGTAATGTGCAGTGCCCACCATGTCATGTGCTGTGCCTTGCATTGCCCACCATGTAATGTGCAGTGCCCACCATGTCATGTGATGTGCCAACCATGTCATGTGCAATGCCCACCATGTCATGGCTGTGCCTTGCAATGCCCGCTATGTAATTTGCAGTGTCCACCATGTCATGTGCTGTGCCATACAGTGATCCCACCATGTAATGTGCAGTGCCCACCGTGTAATGTGCAGCGCCCACCATGTCATGTGCACTTCCCACCATGTCATGTGCTATGCTGTGCCCACCCTGCCATGTGCTGTGCCCAGCATGTAGTGTGTTGTGCCCACTGTGTAATGTGCTGTGCTGTTCAACAGTGCCCACCATGTCATGTGCAGTTCCTAACATGTAATGTGCAGTTGCATTTCCCACCATGAAACGTGCTATGCCATGCAGTGCCCACCATGTAATGTGTTGTGCCCACCATGTAATGTTATGTGCCATTCAGTGCCCACCATGTAATGCGCTGTGCCCACCACGTCATGTGCTGTGCCATGCAGTGCCCACCATGTAATGCGCTGTACCCACCATGTAATGTGCTGTGCCATGCAGTGCCCACCATGTCATGTGCAGTGCCCATCATGTAAATTGCTGTGCAGTGCCCACCATGTCATGTGCTGTGTTGTGCCCACCATGTCATGTGCTGCACCATGCAGTGCCTACCATGTAATATGCTGTACTCACCATGTAATGTGCTGTACATTGTCCACCATGGCATGTGCCGTGCAGTACCCACAATGGAATGTTGTATGCAGGGCTCATCATGTCATGTGTGGTGTCCACCATTTAATGTGCTGTGCTCACAATGTAATGTGCTGTGCTGTGTCATGCAGTGCCCACCTTGTCATGTGCTGTGCAGTGCCCACCATGCTATGTGCAGTACCCACTATATAATGTGTTGTGTCCACCATATAATGTTCTGTGCAGTGCCCACTTGTAATGTCCAGTGCCCACCATGTAATGTGCTCAGCTGTGCCTGCCATGTCATGTGCTGTGCCACCATATAAGGTCCTGTGCCCACTGTGTGCATGAGCTGTGCCCACCATGAAATGTGTTGTGTTGTGCAGTACCAACCATGTTATGTGCTGTGCCCACCATATAATGTACTGTGCCTACCTTGTAATGTGCTGTATTGGCAGTGCCAACCGCGTAATGTGCTGTGCCCGCCATTACCTGTGCTGTATCCACCATGTAATGTGTTGTGCCAACCATGTGATGTACTGTGCTATACCCCCCCCTCCCGTGTAATGTACTATGCTGTGCCCCCCACAGACTCACCCCCTCACTCCCACCCCCCTCTCTCTCTCATCCCCTCTCTTTCACCCTGTTCTCTCTCTCACGCCCTACCACCCTCTCTCTCTTTCACCCTCTCTCTATTCCCCTTATTCTTTCTCTCTCTCTCTCTCTCTCCTCTCCCTCTCTCCTCTCCTCCCTCTCCTCTCTCTCTTCTCTCTCTCTCTCTCTCTCTCTCTCTCTCTCTCTCTCTCTCTCTCTCTCTCACCCCCTCTCTCTCTTTAATTAAAATTTCACAAAAAATTGTTTGCGTTTTCATAAAAAGGCCCACCAACATCCTTAGCACCAGGCCCATGATGCTCTTAATCTGGGCCTGGCTCCTCCCATGTACATAAGTATCGCAGACTCCTCCCATGTACATAAGTATCACAGGCTCCTCCCATGTACATAAGTATCACAGACTCCTCCCATGTACATAAGTATCACAGGCTCCTCCCATGTACATAAGTATCACAGCTCCTCCCATGTACATAAGTATCACAGACTCCTCCCATGTACATAAGTATCACAGGCTCCTCCCGTGTACATAAGTATCACAGGCTCTCCCATGTACATAAGTATCACAGACTCCTCCCATGTACATAAGTATCACAGGCTCCTCCCATGTACATAAGTATCGCAGACTCCTCCCATGTACATAAGTATCACAGGCTCCTCCCATGTACATAAGTATCACAGACTCCTCCCATGTACATAAGTATCACAGACTCCTCCCATGTACATAAGTATCACAGACTCCTCCCATGTACATAAGTATCACAGCCTTTGCCATGACACTCAAAATTGAGCTCAGGTGCCTCCTGTTTCCACTGATCATCCTTGAGATGTTTCTAGAACTTGATTGGAGTCCTCCTGTGGTAAATTCAGGTTGATTGGACATGATTTGGAAAGGCACACACCTGTCTATAGAAGGTCTCACAGTTACCAGTGCATGTCAGAGCACAAACCAGGCTATGAAGTCCAAAGAATTGTCTGTAGACCTCCAAGACAGGATTGTATGGAGGCACAGATCTGGGGAAGGGTACAGAAAAATTCTGCAGCATTGAAGGTCCCAATGAGCACAGTGGCCTCCATCATCCATAAATGGAAGAAGTTTGGAACCACCAGGACTCTTCCTAGAGCGGGCCGCCTGGCCAAACTGAGCGATCAAGGGAGAAGGGCCTTAGTCAGAGAGGTGACCAGAACCCGATGGTCACTCTGACAGAGCTCCAGCGTTTCTCTGTGGAGAGAGGAGAACCTTCCAGAAGAACAACCATCTCTGCAGCTCTCCACCAATCAGTCCTGTATGGTAGAGTGGTCAGACGGAAGCCACTCCTCAGTAAAAGGCACATGACAGCCCGCCTGGACTCTCAGACCATGAGAAACAAAATTCTCTGGTCTGATGAAACAAGGACTGAACTCTTTGGCATGAATGGCAAGCATCATGTCTGGTGGGAACCAGGTACCGCTCGTCTGGCCAATACCATTCCTACAGTGAAGCATGGTGGTGGCAGCATCATGCTGTGGGGATGTTTTTCAGCGGCAGGAACTGGGAGACTAGTCAGGATGGATGAAGAGATGAATGCAGCAATGTACAGAGACATCCTTGATGAAAACCTGCTCCAGAGCACTCTGGACCTCAGACAGGGGTGAAGGTTCATCTTCCAACAGGACAACGACCCTAAGCACACAACTAAGATAACAAAGGAGTGGCTACGGTACAACGTTGTGAATGTCTTTGAGTGGCCCAGCCAGAGCCCAGACTTGAACCCGATTGAACATCTCTGGAGAGATCTGAAAATGGCTGTGCACCGACGCTCCCCATCCATCCTGATGGAGCTTGAGAGGTCCTACAAAGAAGCATGGGAGAAACTGCCCCAAAATTAGGGGTGCCAAGCTTGTAGCATCATACTCAAAAGACTTGAGGCTGTAATTGGTGCTAAAGGAGCTTCACCAAAGTATTGAGCAAAGGCTGTGATACTTATGTACATGGGCGGAGTCTGTGATACTTATGTACATGGGAGGAGTCTGTGATACTCATGTACATGGGAGGAGTCTGTGATACTTATGTACATGGGAGGAGCCTGTGATACTTATGTACATGGGAGGAGCCTGTGATACTTATGTACATGGGAGGAGCCTGTGATACTCATGTACATGGGAGGAGGCTGTGATACTCATGTACATGGGAGGAGCCTGATACTTATGTACATAGGAGGAGCCTGTGATACTTATGTACATGGGAGGAGCCTGTGATACTTATGTACATGGAGGAGCCTGTGATACTTATGAACATGGGAGTAGCCTGTGATACTTATATACATGGGAGGAGTCTGTGATACTTATGTGCATGGGAGGAGCCTGTGATAGTTATGTACATGGAGGAGCCTGTGATACTTAAG